>OOFC01013316.1:0-25403 GCA_900323345.1 Pseudochromis fuscus | reverse complement strand
AACACACACACAGACACACACAGACACACACAGACACACACAGACACACACACACACACACAGAGTAGAACTGAATTGCTCTTAGCATTTAATTTCCTTCTCAGAAAAGAAATTTCCCCTTGGAATTAAATCCTAGTAGTGCTGCTGCTAATGATTATTTTCACGATCAATTACCCTGTTGATTGTTTTTTTTAATTAATCCTTTAAGAAAAAAGTCAGAATTGTGAAAAGTGCCCATCGCAGCCCAATATGACATGTTGGGATTGTTGGTTTTGTCTAAAACCAAAGATGTTCAATTGATAGAAAAGAGAAGGGGAAAAAAATAGAAAATCCTCATTTTTGAGAACTGCTGGGCATTTTTTGCTTGATTAATTGCTTGATAAATTAGCAAGTTTATTACAAATCAACCGATTGTTTGAGCCCAAATCTTAGTAAAAGATGTTTTTCGTAAGCATTTCCGGGGTTGGAGTGTGCAGGTGTGACGGCTGCATGAAGCACTGGGAAGAAGAAAAGTGATCGAAACACTAAACAACGTGGAATTAATCGAGTGCACCAGACTAGGCGGTGCAGGGATGGTGTTGTTTGCGGTTGATCTTGAACGCAGATGTGTCGGCATTTCTCGCTCGATGATTTAACGGCGTTACGCCATTAACGCCTTTTAGAGTGTTAATTTATTTAATTCCCGCCGGATGCGTGCACCGTGCAAGCCAACAGCGGTAGAGAGCTTCCACAACTTCCACGACGGTGCTGCCAGGGTCAGCGAGGAGAGAGGTGCTTATGTCATTAGAGGTATAATCTGATTTAACCTCACCAATTAAACATACAGGAGGGATATGGAACTAAACCTGAACTCCACTTCCATCGTATGTGCACATCAAATATGAACCTTTTCCCACACAATCACCAAGTCCTGCTAAAAACATGTTTGTGATTATGCAGCGAGCTTCCCTGCATGGGTTCAGCATCACTAAAAGAGGCACGCTGAGATTTTTAATGATGGCCCGATGGCGGTGCCTAAAAAAAGAGAGAGAGAGAGAGATCCGGTCCACAAAGTTGTTGTCCATTGGTTGCTCAGAGGTTTTCTGAATAGCACCTAAAATTGGACTCTGCTGAGTTGAGAGCTGTCAGAGCATTTTGGAAACATTTGTGATTGTGGACGCCGGCGTCTCTCTTTTCTGGAGCTCCACAGTCTGCCAGCTTTGTTTTTGTGATTCAGGTTTTTTATCGGCGCGTTCAGCTCCAAGTTTTACCAACTTAGAGCTGATAAACTGACTGTGAGGTTTAAATTTGATGGTTCCATTAGAGGCGGGATTTTTTTTAAAAATAGCTCTACTAAGATAATACCCTAGCTTTACACACCAGTACCAAAACAACCATCAACCTCAATCATCTACCAATCACACCCTAGGGATTCCTCCGCATGCAAAGAGACGTCCAGGTTGTCTTCACTCATTATTTAAATGTGATTGCAAATTTGTGAGTGAACAGTGAGCAGCTCTGTGGTTTTTCATCACCAGAAATCAACTGCTGGACACCACAAAAGCTTTTACATAAATGTGTCACCAAAACAAATCTTCCTCACATTTAACCATCATTGCAAATATGCTTATTCAGCAGCTTATTCTAAATTTTTCAGGCACATCTGTGTTTGCTAAATGTAAAGCAACAGAACAAGAGCTGTGACTGGATAAAATGCAATACAAACAGTAAAACTAGAGGATAAATCTGGTATTTATGAAGCAAATGTGGCATGAATCTGAATAGTTTTTGATATTTGGGGCTACAGACAGGATCCTAATGTAAGGCAATAAACAGAGAGTACGTATTTACAAAGCACAGAGTGTGATTTGTTTCTTTCCAATATCTTGACACCGACAGTGTATTATTGTTCTTATAAGATATAGTGGTATTCACTTCACATCTGTTTAGAGTCTGAAGGCCTCAGCTGGTAACACTGACCAAAGTAAAGGCACTGATTTATTTTTTAGAATAGTGTAAATGCTGTTGACACTGAGCAGTGAATTAAACAATTAGTATTTTCTTTTATAGCCATCCTGTGATGCATCACAGTCAGCCTCTATATCTTCTAATAGAAACGTCACTTCTTAATTTAAAAAAATGCTTCACCCAAAAACCAACTCTCACTCTCTCCTATATTATTATTTGTTTACTCTGTTTGTAACATAATTGACTGAAGACACCTGAGCTCATTGTATTACTGGTAATGCTGGGAAATGGAAACTGTCCAGCCCTCCCCACATGCTACAAAGAAAATCTTCCACATTTACCAAACTCCTTCTTCTCCAGATGCCTTGTTAATTATTCCCGCCCTCTGAATAATTGAGGAGCTCGTAAGTATGAATCATTTAATGACGCCGCCGCCGCCGCCTGCATCCATACACGTGGATTTTCTGACACAAGCTGCTGAAGAACGCAGCCTTCACACATTACATTTTTTTTTTTTTTTTTTTTTTTCCGCCGTCCTGGTTTTTATTAATGAACTCCTTAAGGTTTTTTTTATGTGCCTTGTTTCCTTTTCCTAGTATATTGAAACAGAGCTGTAAATGTGGTTGAGGAAACAGTTTCGGAGCCGTGTTTGTGCTCTTGTGTATGTGCACAGTGAAATGCAATAAATGAGTTTGTGTATTGGAAGGAGGTGAGGATGCTCGGTCACGTGAGCGAGGAAGCCGGTCGAAGTGGCGGGATGATAATTAAAAAGGACATTTCCATCTCCGTGTTGGTAATAGTAGCTTTTCCACTCATGTGACTCCATTTCCAACACCAAATGGACTGTGTCTCTGTCAAGGAAAGGACTCATGTTGTGGGTAAACAAGTTAGACCTTGTTTATGCAAAAACAAAAAAAGAAAACCTTCAGCAGTGGGGTTTGTTTTAAAGATGAATATGCTCAGATAATTGGCAATTTAATTGTGGAAAAAATGTGCGACTTGTAAATAGAAATGTGGGAATTTTAAAGCTTCCTCTGTTGTCTAATTTACCTTTGAACGCACCACAAGTGCAGTGTTTTCACCCTCTCCGCTCATCTGAAGCTGAAGCTCACACATCGTTCGCATGGTGTTTTGCCGCTCGAGTTGTCGGGGTGAAGCAGCCAAGTCTATGTTTCCACCTTTATCATTGCAGCAGCTATAAATAACATGTACTTGTCTTGGTTTTAAGAAGTTTAACTATTGAACTTTGTGTTTGAGACCAACATGTGTTTTAACTTTTTTTTTATTGCAGTGTTTCTTAAAGTAGTAACAAAGTGTGGTTTTCGCTCTCAACTGTTTTTACCGTAGTTGTTACAACACAGTTATTTCATTATTCTGTGGTGCAGCTATAACCTGAAGGTAAACTCCATCCAGTGTCTGTTCTTGCTTGTGGTCGTCTGGTTTGGAACAAAAGTGTCTCCAGATGACAGCTGATGATCCACTTTGAGGAAGCTGTGTGACGTTTCCCTGCTGCTGCTTCACCTTTTGTTTGTTGGGGGCACATGGTCATGTGGTTGGTCAGTTGTAACTAAGAAAAAAATTAATCTTGATCTCTACCAACGTCTTTGACAAACCAAAGCTCGTCAGCTTTAATAGGCAGGATTGAGTTGTCAGCTTCCTGCTTTATTGCCTGAATCTTCTTTAACCTAAAATACTGTATTTCCTCAAATAAACAGTGAGTCGTGGTCAACAGGAATAAATACAGGTCACAGACAAAACACGATGTTTCACAATAAAGCCCTGTTAATACATAAAGGGTGTCTGTCCACTGAAACGCTAGAGTGCTCTTATTTTGAAATGTTTACAGTAAGTTTTGAGTTTGAATTGACTGAATAAACTTATCAAACAGAGGAAATTAATCATGAAGTCCTGTCTCAAATAGAGGCCTGTTACCTTCTACAGTTGCAGTAAATAAGGGCCCTGTCCACTATTTGAGGATCTATGTCATGTGTAAGTCCACCCACAATAAACTTTGTAGCTGTCAGTCTTGTTCGCATTTGTATTTTCTCACATTGTGTCTCGGCCTTTAATTATTTCTACTTCATGTTTGTTTAGGCACTTGAAACAAAATCTTAAGCTGTGTTACTGCATCATGCTGTTGATATGAATTCAACACTTATTTTAACCATTTCACAATAAAAGCCCACTGCTAATGTTTCAGTAAACTGAAATCGTTCAGTTCCTAAACGGGCTTTTATTGGGAAATATTTGCAGGCACTCTAATTTCAATTTATTCGCTCGTGTTTACCCCCTTCCCGTATCAGGGATCAGGATATTATTTGTTCATATTGACCACAGGCCTGTCTGTTATTAGAGAGCCAGTTTTTAATTAGCTACTGGCTTTATTTGAGGAAATATAAAAATTAAAACTCTTGACATGTTCCCCGGATAAACAATGTTAATTTAACCCAGCAACTATTGTGTGGACTGAAAAGATATATCAGACCCAACCGTTAGCACCCCCTCTTCCTCTTTCCCATAAAGTAAACGACTGACATAAACACACTATCGGCCTGAATAATAACGTAAAAGAGGAATTCACTCTGATTTTGACTCTACTGATGGACCACGATGAGACTTTTCTGGAACTAAGAAACGCCTCAGTCGCCTGGAAATCTATGATTAATAAATCAATGGCACATGAAGGACAGAGTTTCTAATTAGCGGTGGAGCCTTGTGTTTGTTAGCGTTCACCTCTCAGACAGTTTGTGGAGGAGCAGCAGTCGAGCTTCAATTCTCCTGAGAACAAAGAAAACAGTCCTGTTTCGTGGCCTTTTGTTTCTGTCGGCCTGCCGCTGCTTGCCGGCAGGAGTGGAGGGGCTTTTGTAACAGGAGAACCCTTGATTAAGTTCCCTCTCCACCCCTGACCTGCTGCTGGAGTCTGGCGGGACGGTGGCGGCGGTGGTGGTGGTGGAGGTGGAGGAGTTGATGATGATGATGATGGTAGCGGTGTGGGTTAAGTTAAGTGACAGTTGACATTGGACAGATCTGCTTTTTTTTGGAGATTGAAGTCCTTTTGATGCCTTTGAGATTTTGGCCCTTTGAGCTCCCCGAGCCTGGCATCGCAGGGCACAATCCCCCTGATGATGTCACTTCCCCTTTAACAAGAAACGGAGGTGAAAACACTGTTGAGCCTGCAACTTCTCAACCTGACAACCCCTACGTTTATGCAGTTTCAAGTAGCGCTACCTTGCCTTGTACTGATGACTCAACTCTGCAGTCGTTTTTATTTCTTTACCGAACACTTAATGGAAGCTCAGGGTACAGTGGATGTCCTGATTCTTCTCTTTTCAGTCAGGTGGTCATTAATCTGTGAAGCGTCCTGCTGTCACTGGTGGAGAAAATCATTTCATTTTTTTATGAGTGATCAGGGAGACGATTAAAGCCTTGAATCCATGTGAACCAGAATTTTGATTAATAGACAAAGAAACCTTTCGATTATTCAACTTCAGTTATTGTTTCAGAAGCAGCAACATATTCTCACTTTCAGTCATTTTTCTTGGTGTTTGTTTCATTTAGAGACCCCTTAGTGCTATCATGTGTATTTGTGTCTGCTCCGATCAACCATTTGTTAAAAATGATACTTTGCCGCATTAAGAACTATGAATGTAAATTAAACTTCTTAGTTACATAAACATGTTTATTCAAGTCTTTTCTTTCACTAAAAAAGCTTCAGTTGTGCAGGGTTGACTAAACACAGCTGCTGTACAAGACGATTTCTAATAGAATAATCCAGCAAGGGCTACATTTTGATTTAAATAAAACACGATGAACTAGAAATCAATGAGAGTGCAAACCTCCACCGAGGCATAGTTCATGCCCATATGTGTGGTTTTTTTTTTGTTTTTTTTCCCCAATCTACATTCAACCTTACTGTGTCCACAAATTAAATCTGATCTCCACCAGATTGTAGAAATCACATTTCTTTACTTTTTAGTGAGATGGAAATTTTCATTAGAAATTTATTCAGTTGTCCTTATCTCTTAAAAAAATGATTGAGATCTGTTCAGTAATTTTCCTTTATTGTTGCAAACATATAAACAAACCTAGGGGAAAACAACCACCTTGCTGGAACTAATAATCTGACCAGTCTATAAAGTTGGATACAATTTCAGTTGTTTCTGTTTATAACAAAATAATACAGAGGTTCAATGAGTAATTCTAGCTGTGCGAGAGTTATTCATTGCAATCTTATAACCTACATTTACTAAAAAGGTCACAAAGTGATAACCTTGCTTGATGCAGTGCTGTAGGGAAGAGTCATATTTTTATTTATTTATCTTATTTGAATGTGCACTCAGTCTACTGAGAGCCGTGTCGTCTGTCCAGGTGAACACTACTGGTTTATTCTCCCTGCAGTCTGCCGGTTGGTGTTTGGGCCCCCGGGGGCCACGTCACGCCCGTCCTCTCCTCAGCCTTTTCCTCCCATCAGCCCTGCAGCCAGGCAGACTGTCAGCAGCACAATTAAGGGCTGTGCCATAATGAAAGGGGCATTAGCAGAAGCAATTTATTTCCCAGTGCAGCGCCGGAAGGTTTCTCCTGTGCTGATATTCCAACGCAGGCTTTGTGTGCAGTACCCGGCCATTATGGGAGGGATGAGGGAGGACACACACTAGCTGAACAAATGGAGTAAAGGGGGGGCACGAGGCGGGGGGATCAAGGCACAAGGCTGTCTTTCACCGTTCTTAGAAATTGATTTTAATTTTTTTTTTCCCTCCTCCTTGTGAATTTTTATCTTTCTGCATCATCACTGTATATTCTGTTTGTGCTTTTGCAATTTTTTTCCCAGTTTCTTCTTCCCGTCTCCCACCTTTTGCCTCTTTCCTCTGCTGAATTGTGCAGCCCCCACCACCACCACCACCACCATCTGCACCCCCCTCTCCGTTATTCCTGTGTTCATTTTGTTCCTCTGAAGTTTATTGAATTAGCGCAGACAGCTGAAACGCAGAAGATAAGAGAGGCGCTCGCCGTGCTCGTCTCAGAGAAATGGTATTGCACCGTGGGTGAGTGAGCGGTGTGTGTTTGTGTGCGTGTGTGTGACTCTTATAGGAGGGGGGGAAGGGAAGTGATGCAGAGGTTATAGACAGAGGAAATGGGGAGCATTGTGTTTTGATGTTTCTCCTGAAAGAGCGATAAAGACAGTATGAGCTTGGTGGAAGAGGAGGAACTACTTTGTCTCCAGTTGAGCTGTGATTTTTCCTTTCCTTCAGCATCGTGGGCACAGAGCACAGTCATTCATCAGCTGCTGGGATTTTAGTTCAATCCAAGCTTCTTTTTGTCTTCAGCAAGATCAAGTTACCGCACAGTGGCACTAACTGTAACTTTGGAAACTGATTGGCTGCATGTTAGTATTTTATGCTGACTTTTAAACAGGTGAAAACTACAGAGTTACCTTCTCAGTTTGATATCAGAGTTTAGTTTTATTTCCTGGAAAATGTGAGAATTTGCTACAGTTTGATTAATGAGTCGAGTCAGAAACAGTGAAAAATGCAGATGGAAATAATAACAAAACAAATCTCAGCTTGAGAAACTGAAACCATGAAAGTTTTCTTGTTTAATAAATGACCGTCAATGATATCATAATTGTGGTTGATGTGCTTTCAGTTGTAATTAAGAAATTGTTTTGTGTATTAAAAACACATGTAGTGTGTCTCCTCTGATGCTGTTTCATGGTTTACATTTTTCTGACCTCATCTGGTTTCAGAGTTCAGTACATGTTTAGAGTCGGTTCATAAACGATTATTAAATGTGATCATGCAAACTTTACCAGGACTGAATCGTGCTGCATGTTGAGTGTGAATGTATCCACAGTAAGAGTCTGATTGACCCGAGCTTTGTCTTTCTGACAGCCTGTGATCCAGTGAGGGTACAAACCCTGAACCTGCTTTATCTTGTGTTAGGCTTTAGTTGATGAGCTGGTCTATTTCCACCCTTTGACCCTGGAGGTTTTTAGGTGACCATGTCCCCCGCTGGTGGCCCTCATTGATTAGCAGGACGACTCCATTAACAATGATGGAGCAGGAAGGAGGAGGAGGAGGAGGAAGAGGAGGAGGGGTGTTAGGTTAATTCTTCAACAGCTGGTGGCTCCAGGTATGACACAGGCAGAGAACCAGACCAGACTGTGATTGACGTGTGTTTCTGTCTGAGACAAGTGGGCAGCTCAGAGGTCGTTGACCTTATTAATCTTAGCCAAAGCCTCAGCCTGGAGCACCATATTAATATTTATAGTTTGGGATGTTTTAGGTGTCCTTTCCTTAATTGCCCTCATATGTTTGAATACACATTACATTACTAATAGCACTTGTAAAGTTTAATAAAAGTGATGGAAGTAGTTATTATTATGAGGTAATTAAGAGTAGAATAAATAGATCTCGATGGGGCTCTATGGGAGTGTGAAGGAGTTCAGTCTGGGAAGCATTTGGCGCTATGCTTCCACAAAGTTAATTTTTGAATGCCTCAGATCTTTTTTTTCTAGTGAGATGTCATGAATTTTTAAATTTAAAAAAATCCTACAAAACCGCCCTCAGTCATTCTGACAATCACTCGAAACCTTACAACAGTCTTCTGTGAAAATTTGGCCTCAACACCCTCAAACACAACAAGAAGTCAGTGATGTGGATGTAAGTGTTTGAGGAAGAACGATACAAGCTTGAATTCATTCCAGTTATTTTTTGTGTGTTGTTTTTATACATTAGACATTAAGTAATCTCTTTCTGTGATGGATCACAGGGTTTAAATGTAACAGCTACTTTAGCTCGACAGTTTTTTGGCTGCGCAGCAAACTGTCCCGCTCTGTTTCAGATGACTTGAGGAACTTGGGAGGTTTTTAGGAAAAAATAAACAGAGCAGACTTGGAAGCATTGCAATCAATCTTAATGATTACGATATCCTTAAAGAGCTGGTGGAGTCAGAGAGTGACAGAGACGGCGACCTTCTTATCTGCTGCGAGTTAAGTGTCGCGTTTGAAGGAGGCGAGCTTACGCTGAACTTTGACCCCGTTTGCTTGTGTGTTTTTCCAAAAGGCCACGGAGCCAAGTGTGCTCAGTCAAATGAAATATCCTCCTGCGGACATCAGAGAGCACTCCTCCCTCGCTCTCTCTGCCTCTCCCACACTGATTTTTGTTTTTACCTCAATACAACATGTAACATGGGCTCAATCCAGTTTTCCATGATTTCACTGTTTTTTACATTAACTTTGATTAGTTTTTTTTTTTTTTTTTAGTGTGAAACACCTCAAGCTTGTCATTTTAATGTTAGTATTGTGAGTAAAAATGTGCCATTTAAGTAATTTATTGAGGCTACAGTTTTATGATATAGCTTCAGGGTCTGATGTTAATGTTAATGGCCTAAAAACATTTGAATTTGACACATTATATGAATATGACAATTCCAGATGTTAAAGCAGACACAGATACTTGGCAATTGAAAAACTAGATTTTTTTTATCTTCATTTCTGCTGTCATATGTATTTTTTACAATTAAGATCACAGTAAGAACAGAAATAAGAGTTCCTGGCTGGTATTAGCTTAAAAAAATACTCAGAGTGAAAATACATGATGTTAACCTGCAGTAAAATAATTTAGTTCACTTAAATGGAAACAGATAAATGTAATTACAAATCATGGATCAGAGCAAAAAATCTCAAAGCACATTCCTAGCTGCGATCTTGCAGCCATAGGTGAGGAGAAGTTAATACTCTGAAGGATCACAGACATTTCTTCATCGAGCAGATATTTCTGCAGCCACAGACCTCGGTTTTGTGTCAGCTCCAATGTCATGGCGGATTTCAGAGTGTGCTCCTGCCCTCCCCGAGCGCATTAGCATTTCTGCTCTCCCCCACTCTTTTCCCGCCGCAGTCTTCCCTCTGATGTCACGCCGAAGCTCAGACATGTTAACACGAACCTTCATGCTAACACAGTTCAGTCTGTCACTGGAGAATATTCTTTTACCTGCTGCCGGAGCGCAGGAAGACTTTTTCATTTTCACTGTCTCCGTTTACAATAGATCAGAGGCCTGTGCTGCACTGCTGAACTCCTGAACTCCTGTATACATTACTAATGAACCTCTGGATTGTTATACAGTCATACGTTAACAGGAAAGACAGGGGCTCGATCTCTTTCTGTGTGTGTGAGTGTGCGTGTGTGTGTGAGACCAATGCATTACTATCATGAAGTTTTCTTGGCCTGGGCCTGCTCTAATTGATAGGGGCTGCTGGTATTTACTTACATTCTCCGGGTGGATTAAATCTCAAAGGGAAGGGGAGGAGATGGAGGTTGTTTTTCTCCTGGCTTTGTTTTAATATGCATGCTTGTGTGTGTGTATATGTGTGTACATATATATATGTAAAGATGTGTGTGTGTGTGTGTGTGCTTGCCTCTGCTTTGTCGTCCCATGTGGTTCTGCATTCGTCCTTTTCTCCATGACGAGAACTGTCGAATCCTGTAAAGCTGCATGACGTCCAGGCACCACAGAGCACCAAATCTAATCAGCAGCTACACTGAAATGTATGTGCTGCTCTGCTGGCTTAGGTTAATGTGTGCGTGTGTGTGTGCGTGTGTGTGTGTGTGGAGAGCACAGAGACTTATTTACTGCACACAGTCAATAGTAAATATCATTATCTCTGTGGCTAGTTTTTCATTTTGTTCGGTGTGTTTAATATGTAGTCCAGGGCTGCTCGGTTAACTGAGAACCGTACTCTGCTTCGGTGCATCACAGCAAAAGCTGAGGCTGTGGAAGAAGTACAAGAAAAATTGAAAAGACTCAAACCAATACTCTGACTGCAGGCTACAATGAAGAAAATGCAAGCTACACACAGCAGACTAGATAGTTTTATTACCTCTATGAAGAGGTATTGTTTTTACCTGCGTTGGTTTGTTTGTACCAAACACATCTTGATGATTCTGACGATTTTTCCCCCTTGTTACCTAAAGAACAAAGTATTACATTTTGGACAAAATCAAAAAGGCCAAAATCTCATAAAATCCCTGCCTCTTATGATGTGTGATAGTTTTTTTTTTTTAATTATTTGGATCGAGGACAGTGGACAGAGGCGGGAAACAGGTAGAAGAGCTGGGGAACGACAGGATTGTGCAGGATTCAAACCCATGGCCACTGCGTCGGGGACTCCTGCCCCTGTTTGTGGGTCACCTCCTCAGCTGCACCTGCTATCTGGGCACCCCAGTGTGTGAATGTTTTAACAAGGTAGTGTTGGTAATAAAAGGGTACAGTCTGTACAACAGTGTTCAGTCTATAGCATCAGTGCAGATGGATTTTGCCTTGGTGGAGGTTTCTACTTTCTTGTTTTGTTTTCTAGTTACAGACACAAACCAGACTGAGATTATCAATCCTGTTCACTCTCCAAGCTCAGACTGATGAGTGAATGATGGCCAGTGCTTATTAAAGCCTTAACCTGCTATGACCAAGAATAGTCGGTCGACCCTCTCATTTCCATCATACTAACACTGACCATGTTTATTTCTGTAAAACTTTCAGTTTTGATTGCGCAATAGACTTGACCCAGTTTGTGTCAGCATATTTCTGTAAGTGATTCTGTGGGCCTGGGATTGTGTATTGCATAAAATAAATTCAGCCCTTAGCCTAAGGGTTTAAAGAGAAATAACCCTAAAATGAACTAAACAGAATAACAATCAAATACAATTTCAGTGTTTTTAATTTTTTAATCTCAATTAAAACAGGTTTTGCCTGATTTGATTTGATTTTTTCTAAATATTAAACTTTAATCGGTCTATAATGTACTTTGGTGAAAAAAATAGAAGTTGTTTGTTGGTCACGACAAGTCAAACACAGGTCCACAAATCTATTATGCAGTAATATTTAAAATGATGTACTGCTCTGGAAAATAATCATCAGCTATGAAAAGGTGTTGAACAAGTTGTGAGATCAGTAGTAGATGTGTGTGCGCATTAAGCTGTGTACAAAGTTTTAGGCTTGCGTGTATGTGACTGACTAACACAGAGGCTTCCAGGATGATGGCACCCCACATTTGTGGAGCCCTCTGCGTTGGCACCACTGCTGCCTGACACCACTGACATGCCACTTTCAGCTGAATGAGGGGGCTGCATTCTTTCAGGCACTGCTGTTGTCTGCCTGAAGTTTTTATTGTGCAGAAGCAGAGCCAACAGACAACAGTTTCAGCTACAGACGTGACCTGGACACAGGAAGTTGTGCTATATGGTGACATATGCAGCAAAACTGACAATTTATTAGTTTGATTTTGTTATGCTGCTGTTTCCACTGAGGGGTATACGTCTTTTTTTAATATCACTGGATGTGTGCGGTCAGTTGTCTTGTGTTTGCAATATGATGAATGAGAGTTTTTAATGTCTTTATTTCACCAGATCAGGTAAAAACAGATACTAATATTTAGTTTTTTTGTCTTCTTTTTTTGTTGTTTGTTTTTTTTTTTTACATAATATAGCGAAAAGGACATTTAGAGGAATGGTGTTGAACCCTTCCAGTTACAGATAGTAGGTGCACTGATGCTCATCTTAAGGCTTGTATTGAATGAGCACCTCATGTTGGGTTTAATCTGTCCCCCCTTTCTACATCATGATGGAGGATTTTATCCATACAGCGCAGCCTACTACAGCTGACTGACCACAAATAGTTTCCAGGCCACAGACTAACGATGGACTTGTCCACTATTGTCGTACGATTAACATAATCTTCCAGATGAGATTTCAACAGACAAACAATATAATTTCAAGCTTCCTATGTCTGATATGCTGCTGAAAAACTTGCAAATTTGCTTCCAAAATAAGAGCCCCCGAATGCACCATTGCTCCCCCGAAGAAGGTTTCCTTTTGTGCAGAAGTGCCTGTTTTCTATATCTCTGTTAATGGCATCTTCTTCGGTCTGAAACCTTTTGATTTCATCTGCTTCTGCGGCTGTTTCCATGCCATGTTTGTGCACACATGCCAGTTTACTTTGTGTGTGTGTGCGTGCGTGCATGTGTGTGTAAGTGTGTGCACGCTTGTCAGGTTGGAGATTGCAGGGTTGATTATGTGTCTGATGTTGTCGACAGAGTGACATCCCTTCTAATGAAATAATGGTCTAGTGGCAGAGTGCTGGAGGATTGCACATTGTAGACTTCAATTACAGACAAGATGATTTTTCCCCCCCTCTTCCCTTTCAGCCGGAGAAAGTACAGGTTTTTCTCCCTTTTTAAAAGACGTGCTTACAACAAACAAAAAGGCTGAATAAAGGACTTTTTTTTGTGAAGCCAGTCTTGGGTCTAAGTGTTTTTTCTTCAACTAATGGGCAGAAAAGACATGGCATGCCTTAATTCACCATGTTTTTAGCCAATCTGATGCTACAAAACAGCCATTGCCTTCCAAATCAACTGGCTGTTTTCCATCCCAAACTACATATTTTTTGCTGTGGTAATGTCGTCTCTTTTCTTCGAGATGCATTTTGCTCTGCCACATGCATTATTCTGTGGACCGTGTAATTTATTTTGCACAACAAATGATCTTTTAAGGTTCCAGTTTTCTGCAGTGTCCCTTCTGCTATCTGGTGTGAAATTAGCATACGTTTCCTAAAAATATGCTTCTGTATTGAGAACACGCTTTAAAATATCACAAAGAGGAAAAGGGGGCACATTCTTTCAATTGCAACTCGACGATGGTGTTTAAAATTGTAAAATGACTCAATAAAATGAAGAGCAGATATAAAAGATAAGGGTAAAATGTTACTTTTCGTCTTTTATTGCTCAAACGTACTTGGCTGATGACAGTCTAATCGTTACCATCACTTGTTATTATACTTTATAAGTTGATAGCATGAAGTGCTGTAGTATGAGTAAGAATTGTGAGAATGCCAAAACATATGTATAGAAAACAAACACACACAAAATCTGTGAACAACAATTACAATTTATCAAATCACCAACCTAATTTTACTTTTTGGTAATAAATTAAAACCGGGGTCTATTAATGACCAGGTTGGTATGAACAAATGAAGGCCAAACTCCACAAAACTGGGGTGTATAATATATATAGTGTGTGCCTGCGAATGTTTCACAATAAAAGCCTTGTTGAAATACCATAGTGAAATGATTGAAAAACAACCAACCCATCAGCTGATAGCCCTGAATGTCCAGCTGAACCATAGTTTATATGATCAAGTCCTGCTCTCAACAACTCTCTTTCTCTGTGTGTGTTTACAGGGTGGACCCTATTCCTTATGACACTCCTAAGCCAGCAGGACACACCAGGTTCGTGTGTGTTTCAGACACACACTCGCGTACAGACGGCATCCAGATGCCCTACGGCGATGTGCTGCTGCACATGGGCGACTTCACTGAGCTGGGCCTGCCCTCCGAGGTTAAGAAGTTCAACGACTGGCTAGGTACTAAACTGATTATCACACACACATACACACACACATTCATCGGCACGCTACTGGACCCATGCATTGTTTTCATGCTCACACACACACACACTCCTGACATGCACAGGCTGTAATGAGCGAAAGGGGGTCGGGTCAGAGGCACGAGACGTGTTGCGTGCTTAACTGGTAACCAGACCACACAATGAAGCCTGGCCCCTCCTCCCCTCCCTCTGCTGACCCCCCAACTGCTGTGCTAAAGTGTCCAGTTTAACCCTTCTGACCTAACACCCTGGTTCAGTTAACCCTTGACCTCTCCCTCTGCTTCCATGCTGTGGGTGGGAGCCTTAGGCTTTCTGTGTTAGTCTGTCTGTGTGTGTGTGTGGTTCCTGCAGCTACTGTTTCATCTCTGGACCCCAAGCTGCAGCGACTCTGAGGTGTTTTATCTCAGTTCTGTCGTCATGTTTCACACACCACAGGAAAAATCAATGAGTGCCACCCACCACACTAGATTGTTACGTTTTACGACATTTAAAATTATTTGTGTTTCAGTTGTTGCCATTCACTTGTTCATCATTAAACAATTTAGGAAACACTTTCCTGTCATTTCTCTGTAGAAGTGAAACGTCTTTAAAGTCACTTAAGGGGACACTGTTTTAAAAGATATTTTAAAATGATCCAACAAACTAATTTATAACTTCTTTATTTACATTTTTTGCTGTAACTTCTTAATGCTTCATTCTTTTTCACATATTAAAGGAAATCACAAAGATATTAATCAAGCTTCATGTAATTGTAACCTTCACTCATAGAAACAGGAAATTTCCATTGGATAATTGTAGTTGCCATAACAACGACAAATCTATATATATATTATATTTTAGTTTTTATATTGTTAATGTCAATGTTTTGTTAACTCATATTGAACATAGAGCAAAGTATGACTTATAGATAAATTTAATTACAAGCAAGCTGTATGCATCTTGTTACCATGGTAACCACACAGTAAATACATGTATAAGTGTATAGTTTACATATTTAGCTTCATGGGTTTAAACAAAGGAAACAAGAAGCTGATCTGTGACTTGTTTTCACTGTGCTTGGTGTGACGCCCCCTTACAAAGACTCACTGCAGAGTAAATTTATATGCATCACTATCGCATAGAAAATAAATGGGAAAAGTGGAAAAATTCTGCCAGGGTGCCACAAATTGTAAAAAGCAAAGAGTGCTTTCCTCAAGAGTTAAAAACATTTTCACTCAAAAAGAAAATTTAGAGCATAAGAGTGAAATGGAGAAACACTGCAGGAAAATACTGAAAAAATGGACTTCTAAAATTTGTGCAAACACACACACAAGGCCACAATGCATAATGTTAACAAGGTGTGTGTTATGTCTCTCTGTGGCTGTAAGGGGTGAATCCACATTTACTGCAAATAAAAAATCCTTCATCTTTTCTTTCAGCAGTTTGGCCAATGCACAGAAAACAGTGAAGATCTCAGATTTGTGGTGACATTTCTCTTCAGTCTCCCATGTTCAGTTCAGGACTCATTAAAACTTTCCTGCTGGAGGATAAATATTCATTCATAACAATTAGAACAATCATTTCAAAGGAACAGTTGATTTATGAAAGTGTGTTTTTGTTGTTTCACAATGAAAAGCTCTGGTTTTAAATAAAAAAGGAAAACCCCTTTCCGTCATACAGAGGTACTCCTCTCAAAGTCTGTGTTTGGAGCATCAAACACTTGCCCCCCCCGCAGAGTTGAAAGGTTGGCTGTGAAAGTTTTGCCTCTCCACAGACGATGGCGGCTGCAGTCAGTCTGGATTCACAGCAGTTCCACTGGATTCCAACACTGACCCAGTTTTCAAAAAAAAAAAAAACAAATCCAGTTTAGAGAAACTTCTCCAACCACTCCTGCAGCATAATCCACTTTTCAAAATCTCAGTATGTTCAGTCATGTTTTCAGCAAAATTCTGCTGAAAATATTTCACTCCTCATGCACGGTCCTGTCAAATTCACAGCCGTGTGAATTTGAACATGAAAGAAATTGTCAGGATGTGTAAGGATGTTTGGATGAGACGCACAATCACACTTAAAACTAAGATTGAAAAAGCTGAAAGTGAGTGCTGAAATTCTGGTTCTCAAAGTAAAAGCATTAATATTTGAACTGCTACAGGTATTCAGAGTTTTATTTTGCCAACAAAATCAATACATTTACAAAGTTTGAAATGTTCTGTCGACTATTAACATCCCATGCTTCAGTTTTACAGACTGAACATGATTCATAGTCAGTCAGTCACAGGCTGACTCTTTAAAGACCTGCCAGGTGCTGTGCCCTTAATTCCCCATGAAACCTCCACACAATAAACACACACAACACACTCACACACTGGCTTGTACACATCCCATTTCTTCTCTCTGTTTTCTACTTTGTCCCCCCGCCCAAAAAAAAAAAAATGGCACCAACCAGGTCATCTGTCAACACAGACACTCACGTCATGTGTGTTTGTGTGTGTGTTTGTGTGTGCTTTGTTTAGCCAGTGTGAAAATGGAGATATTGTCCATAATCGGGAATCGATGCAGAGTAAAGTGGAAAATGACTTTGTTTAGTGGGGAGCAGCCTGCCTGGTGCTGGTAATGTCCTCCTGTACCTGGAGACCTGAAGGGTGGGGGCAGGTAGAACATTCCTACACAAACTTGTATTATAGTTCAGAAAAAGTTAGTTTTATGGTTGTGATATTTTTTCAAACTTATCAACTTACTATGAGAATACACAGAGTAAATATGAGAAAACAAAACTAACACAGCAGTCATGTCAAAAGAAAAGTGATAAGTACATCATTTTTATCCAGCACTATAGTTTCCTTTTTAAATTAATTTCGTGATGATTTCAGTTCATATTTTTGCAGAAGTTAAATGTGCAGAGTACGTCGCCTTAAACAGAAGTTATTTAAAATAACTCATATGAATAAAAGCAGAGAAGATTTCAGTCTAATTTAAAGATACTGACATTGTTTCTTTAGCTTTTGGCATTTTTATACACAAGTCAGTAAAAGTCAGTAATTACGTTTACATAGTAATCCCCTTTCAAGTCTCAACGTCAAAACATTTTGATTGTGTTGTTTTAGTGGATTTCATTGGTTTGTCTTCAGGTGGCAAACAGCCGTGATGGTCTGCAGGAAGAGAAAATTTACCTTAATGACACTGTAAATTTTCATGTTGCTGCTACTGTGAGTTTCACATGCATCAGATTGTAAAGAAGAGAACATGAGTGCATGTGCGAGGTTTGATGCTCCCTCCATGGTCGGTGTTTAGCCTTGTTGATGGAGGCGGAGAGTGAGGAAAATGGAGAAGGTCAAGAGACGGCAGCGGTGATGAAAATTAGTTCACTAATTATTGTGATGATTTTTTTTCTGGATGAAATGTCTGAGTTGTGATGCGTCGACTGATTTCTTAGAGGTGCACAAAACCAAAATGTGGTCGAACAAAACCATGGAAAAGTGTGTATGTGGGGGAATGAACAATACAGGACTCATGCCGTTTCTGAAAGTTGTAAAGGTGCTCATCTTACTGTCACCAGTGGTTGGAAATTTTTATGGTTTGGCTTAAAATTCCTTTAAAATGCCTTGTTGTCCTGTTGACAGTCTAGACTTTCATCTGAGTACAGGAATATTTTCCAATCTGTTGGGAATTAAAGTTTGAATACATGAAGATTTAACACACTATCAGCTGTGCTAAGAACACCAGTGCGACCTATATGTAACTCTGGGGTCGGGTTAGGCAGTGAAACCAGTTTGAAGTTTAAAAGAACCAAAGATTTTTCAAGGAACAAACTGTATTTCCTTAAAGAAAAGTGGTATTTAATTAAAAGCTGGAGAAAAACCAAAGTAAAATAAGTTGCATGCAGTGTTTCTACAAATGTTTCACAATAAAAGCCCAGGTAAGAAATGAAGGGTTTCTATCCACTGAAACCTTAGAGGGTCTTTAACCTGAAAAGTTTACAGGAAGTGTTGAGTAATGTGTGAGGACTGTGAAGGTCAAATGACAACAGAAGAAAAAGAAAAGCAGACTTTCACTCATGTCAGTTAGATGCACCAGGCTTTGGTCCAATCATCATCCAGATCCTTGTCACAACAGGTACTGAACTTTTCCAGTGGACGACCTTTTCCTGTTTGTTTTTCTTCTCGTGTGCTTCAGGGTTTTTTTTTCGTGTCTTTCTTGTTCTTTTGTACTTTTGTCTTTCTTGCATGCTTCTCTTTTTTTTTGTGTACTTATGTGATTTGCTGTTGTCGTTTGAGCTTCAGAGGCCACCGTAGTAAAGTTTGAATCCTCCCAATGAGACTTTGTAGCAAGATTGATTGAACTCATCAAACAGATGAAATTAGAAATAAAGCCCTCCCTCAGATTGTGGCCTGTTATCTTCTGCAGTAAAAACACTAAATAAGTAAATAAAGCATCACCATAGTTCCATATTAAAATGTAATGATGGTAGGTACAGTACAGAGCATTTTTTTCTGCAGCTGATTAAATGGAAATACAACGACAGCGAGAACTGAAACAATTAAAATGTGGAGTTGACAAGATTTTAACATATTTTTGTGATGGTGGAGGATGTTGCAAAACAAAAAAACGCTAGGTGCTGTGTTTGTGTCCGTGTCTTACCTCCTCCGTCTACTCCTCACACTCTGGAGGAGACAGCAGTTTGTCCGGGCCATCGACTGCTGTTTGGCCTCTTGGAGGAGATCATCGGAGATCGATGCTGATGAGCAAGCTTTCCCTGACCCAGCCTATCTGATGGGATAGCACCGACTCTGATCTTCCTCTTTAAGCTGGTCCCAAAGGCCTATGTAGCAGCCGTCTGTGTGTATGTGTGTGTGTGTTATTGTGAGTAATAAGTAAATCATTTAGAATTAAGATCTTGCACAGTTACAACTATTACAACTATTCACAAACTACAGTAAAGCTTCTCTAGTTTGTCCTTCTCTGTTACATGAATATCTTTGTTGGTAATTGGATAAAATTATGCATTTGGGAGCTTCAACTTAGACTCCACGTAAATTGTCATTGGCATGTTTTTTCCTTACTATTTTCAGTCTAAAGGTTAGCATT
Source organism: Pseudochromis fuscus (assembly GCA_900323345.1). NCBI lineage: Eukaryota > Metazoa > Chordata > Actinopteri > Pseudochromidae > Pseudochromis > Pseudochromis fuscus. The sequence continues at coordinate 5,961 of OOFC01013316.1, read as the reverse complement.
AATTGAATGGAAATATGTGTCAGATAAATCAATGAGAAAGTGCTCTGCTACATTTACCAGCTAGTCACTAACTTCAGCTTTAACTGTGTGCTGTTTGATGCTGAGCAGGTAGCACACAGGGAGTTTATCAGAGGTTTACGGCTGCTCACTATGAACACACACACACACACACACACACACACTGGGATTATACTTCTATACGTCTGTGTTGCTTGTTTGTTCTACAACTGTAAGTGAACATTATTTAAACTGGAGACTACATTTATTGCTAAAATGCAGTGTGAAGGCTGAGAGAGAATCATTAGCTGAAGATTTAAAAAAAAAATTAAGTTGACTTTAAAAAAAAAATGATTAAAAGGTTTTTTAAAAAAAAGCATACAAGGTAGAAAACAGTAGAATGACAGCATGAATGTATTTATGAAGCTCAACATTTTGATGTTTGAATGAAAAAATAATAATGAAGATTTGGAACAAACAGCCCGAGGCAGTGTTAGACTGTTTAAACTTTTAGTTTTGAAAAGTTTTCTTTGCAGGTTTTTTGTCTGTAAGTTTGATAGTAGAACCGCAAAGTGTATTCACTGCATCTGCACTAATTAGAAAACGTGTTCGTTCTATTCAGTCGTATTTCCTCAAGGATTAATTTGAGGAGACGTGAGAAGCGATGACAGCTTAATTTTCTTAGATAGTCACCTCTTTTTTACATGATTTAACATAGAATATGCTTTGCTATCTGACTCCCTGGTTTGGAAAAACACTTTCTAAATGAAATGTTTTGTGTGTGAAGATGTTTTTGTCTTCCTAAATGTCTGGTGTGACAAAACATTTCAGGAGTTCTTGTTCTTTAGAGTTTTGTTTTGATTTTTTTTATTCTCCTTCATACCCCTGTTTGTCGGTGAAGAACAGAAAATAAATCTAGGTGTATCACTCCATCAAGACTCTGTAAGATGTATCACAGTGGCAATAAAAAGCAGTAGAAAGTCCCAGTGGAGTAATGGAGATGGAGTTGTTTGATGGTAATTATGTTTTCCCCAGCTTTTCCCTGCCTGGTGGTGGCGGAGAGGATGATTCTGTGTGTGTGTGTGTGTGTGTGTGTGTGTGTGTGTGTGTGTGTGTGTGTCTGTAAATGGATGCGTGATCCAGTTAGAGTGCTGGGGGACTGAGAGACGGCGCTCTCATTTAAAGTTAGACTGGAATTTATGATCCTGAGATGCGACAAGAGCTAATTTAGAGCAGCGGGAATGAAACCTATAGACCGGGGAGCCATGATTCTTTCATTTCCAGCATTAAAGAACACACACTCTCTCTCACACACACACTCACACTCTTACATTGGATGTGGTGGACTTTCTTTTTTTTATCCTATCTGTATTGAGCCGGTGTGTTTTCATTGAATTTTTACTCTCATGTATTCAGTTTCTATTGGTTTTAGTTCCAGTTGTGGACTGCAGAATTGAACAGTGCACTCACATCTTTTCTTTCACTTTTCATTTGAAATCAAAACAGTTTTTTTTATTCAGTTTATTGGACTCTTTATTCAGAGTTTTATTCGATTTGGCCTCTTGGCTTGCATCATAACCTTCTTCCATGGCTGGCCAACAGCAGTCTGGAGTGTAAATACAGACAGACAAAAGCAATTCACAAAAATCCACTAACAGTGCTTGGATGGATACCTTACTGTCAGTCAACATCCATAGTTCTGCATTGTATTTCAAAGGGTTCAATGGGCTAATGTTGAATAAACCTGCCTAAATTAAAAATTGCTACGTCTATGCCTAAGTTACTAAAAGTAATAATGATCGTAATCTTTATTTGTAGAACACTTTTTAAAATCCATGTAAATCCAAAGCAACAATAAAACAAGTCAGACAGAAACGGTAAGACATCAGATATTAAAAGATTTAATGTCAGATTTGTATTTTTATTTTTTTTTTACTGTCGTTCACATTCACACACCCCTCATCTGCTCAAAGTGCTGATTGCTGTGATTATCCCAAATATCAGAGGTTTCCAAACTGTTCATTAAACAAAAAAAGGCTTGACGTGTTTCTGCAGAGCAGCTCAGTAATGGGTCTGCACAATATGTGACGCTACAGGTAAACATTATGATAGTTTTTAACAAATGTGTTTGAATTTGTTAGCATACCACTGAGTCAGTACTCACGCTCCTATTTTGTGCAAATCACATTCGATCATTCCTGCAACAACAGAATACTGTGAGAATTGGCTACACTGCAAACATTTTTAATTATTGATTCATCATTTCAGTCTTTTATGTCATAAATATGTCAATTAATCATTAGTTTCTAGCTGCCAGTGCAATGCAGCAGGAACTATAGTCTTTTAGAAAGGAAACAATGCATTAAACCAACATCTGCCGGAGCACAGAGAGTCTGAAAACCATGTGAAGGGCACTTGAATCTCAGTATAGAGAAAAAGGTTCAGTGTTAGGGTTTGTGTGTGATGTTTGTGGAAAAGGAAACTTTTTTTTTTTTGGACTGATGGTTTGACAAATGTATTGAGATCCTTTCAGGCTATAGGAGAAGTGACAGACGTATTTCACAGCTCTATAGACTTAATGATGAATAGATGAATCAAGAAAAAAGCCAGCAGATTAATCAATACTGAAAATCATTATTCGCTGCCCTATTATAAATTATTGCCATGGTTTGAGGTGCTGCATCTACAAAAAAAAGAAAAGAAAAGAAGTGCTGCAGCATCTATTCCTACCCGTTCAATTAACATGTGAATTATTCCAAACTAAACCTACAGAGCAGGTATGAAAAAGCTGAAAAAGAGAGTCAACAGGAAACCCAACAAACAGGATCCAGGAGAGGGAAGAGAGAAATATCGAGAGTGAACAGAAGGGTGATGAAGGCCAGAGCGTTTGGCTGAGTGCTCAGTCGGCTGGAATAAAGTAGTAAGTCAGTTTCTTGATGGCGAAGGAGAACTGGGACAAATCACCTCGACAGAGCAGAGCGAAAAGGGCAGTGCACAAGTTGAAAGATGAAGGGATGAGAATTGTAATAGATGTTCTTCTCTATTTAGTTCAGGTTCATGCTTTTTCCAGCTGTCGGGCATCTGCGGAGATGGACGGCGGTCTGCGTGGGTCAAGCTGAGCCGTCAGCTGTGGCTGTAACCTCTGTGACTGTCTGAATTGAGGGTATTTTTCCCCTCCAATTATCTGACTTTCCTGTCCTGATCTGTGTTCGGGGTTAGATATACGGGGAGCTACTGAGGGAAGTGTCTGCTTCTTGTACAAGATGTGTGAATAAACTGAAAAAAAAAAAAGACTGAGCAGGTGGAAAGTACATACATGTCTGTTGTGTGATTTTACACCAGGGTCGCTGTGCCTTGAAGGAGAGCAGAGCTGTGGGTTAAATATGCAGCGTATGGAGAGTTCAGAGGGTGTAAAGATTTATTTTCACTGTAATTAAATTAAACTATTTCACTTTAAACAAATATTCTGCACACTCAATAATGTCCTTTGTTGATTTGCTGAAAACATCCAGTAAAATATGTACAAATACACATCATTCATAAACGCTATTCAGAGCAAAGTTGAAATATCTCTGTAAGAGTTGGTCTCTTTTAATTTAATAGAAACTCACAGTTCAGTGTTTTACGCCTGCGTTTGTTGAAATAATGAGAGTTTTTGTTCTCGCTAAATGATTTCAGCGACTGACCGTCTTCAGTAAATATAATTATGGGAGAATATTTGTACTTTCTCAAAAATTATTATACTTGGTTGGATTGTACCAAGTGGCTGCAGTATTGTCTGTGCAGTTTTGTGTCTGTAATCACAGAAACATCATTATCTGCTCTGTATTGGTGCAGTGATTATCCCTTTATGCTACATATTTGCTTGAACAGCAAATGGCTTGTTGCAGTGAGGTTAAAGGTATGAGAAAATGTCAGAGAGGAAGACATTCTTGTCTAATAAACCCTGTAGGTTTGGGGTGAAAGTGATACAGACCAGACAGTTCCCACACATCCTGGAAAGCCTGTTTTGATTTTTTTTTTCCTTTAATTTCAGAGCAATTTTCCTGTGCTTGAAAATTTGAAGTTGAAAGTAACTCGTGAAACGTCCTGAAAACTATTGAGTTGAAAATAATATAAATAAGTTAAACTGGTTCACATTTTTGTTTGACATGCTACACCATGAAATTCAACATTATGTGTGGTTTTTTTTTTTAAACATGTATACATCGGCCACATCAGCCTCTCAAACATAATTTCTTATACGACAGCGGGAACCCTCCTATAGCTTAATATGTGGACAGTAGGTGGATTTTGGACTAGCTCACCACCCTCTCTCCCCGGCTGCTCTTGTCTCTTTCAGGTGGCCTCCCGTACGAGTTTAAGGTGGTGATCGCCGGGAACCATGAGCTGACCTTCGATAAGGACTTTATGGCTGAGCTGGTCAAGCAGGATTACTACCGATTCCCCTCAGTGTCCAAACTCAAACCAGAGGACTTTGACAATGTCCAGTCGCTGCTCACAAACTGTGTGTACCTGCAGGACTCGGACGTCACCATAAAGGGATTCCGGATATACGGAGCGCCGTGGTAAGAAACCTCTCGTCTTTCATAACCGCTGAGTCGCATTTCTGTGTCGCTGGTTGTGTTGTGGATCCCTGAGGTGAAGGTGTTGCCTTCTCCTCTGTCAGTGTCTGGCTGTTTTCCAGCTCCCCTCCCCTGCAGTAACTCTGCACTCGGCCGTACGCTCTCAGCAAGGGGCCTCTCTTACATGCAGGGTGCTATTCCCAGCTCGCACATTCCTTTATGAGCTCAGGACCTTCGCCTGCTCCCCGGGCTTATGTTACCTCTGTGTTTTGACACAGGGTTAAGTGATACGCGTGGTACCAGGACACTCTGTCAATAGCCTCTCAGGTGTGGAAGGAACGCTGGGGGGGTGGAGCGGGGGGAGGGGGATGTAAGCAGCATGCACTTCACACACAGAGGCAGGTGGGAGGTTTTTAAAGCCAGAAGTGTTTGTGCAGAGAAGTTTATAATGGAAAAAACTCCCCTGAGGTTACTGCGACATTTAAGTTCCTGTGCAGTTTTATTTAGAAGCAACAAAATCCAGATACAATGTTGCTGAGAAAACTAAAGATTCTGTACTTTGAAGCTGGAAACAAAAGGTTTGGAAATACTACTCAAGCTTCCTGTTTTACTTTTGAGATATTTTTTAAAGGATGCAATGATACTGCTTTCCTAATTTATCTCATAGGAAGATGAAACTTTCAGCACACATGCATGAGCAGAAAATACACAAACCTGTGTAAAATGAAGTGCACAAAAAAAGCAGAAAGTACCATAAAACCTGGAGCCATCACCATCTTGCCAGTCATTAGTACTGCAGTCATCACTGCTGTCATCCATCCAGGAAATAATCCTTTTATGATTAAGTCTGTAGAAATGTCAAAACATCTCTCACAATCATGATTTTTTCTTCACTCACTTTTTCTGACAACTCAAGAAAACTTTATATTTCAGAAACACATACATGAAGCTGATATTGCTTTTTTTGTTGGTGTTTTACATGAATAATAAAAATTATAAATCAGTAGTCAAATTTAACTGGATTGTTTTTCCAATCAATCCATAACTAATGTTTTGATTGGTATTAAGTGAATTAAAAAACAAAGCTCTGTCCTGTGATTGTCCAAACCTCTGCAGGTGAGGTAATCCTGGACTGATCCTCATTCCCTGTACAGTGTTGTCTCTAAGCATCCTTTATTCTCAGCTCTGTGCTGCTCGCTCTTTCCTCCATTCACCAAAGACAGCTACAGTATTTGATCCATCTCACAGTCTGACCTCGTGTCTGTGTCTCGTTGTGTGAGAGTTGAGGCTAAAGCTTCTCCCCGTCCTGCTGTGACTCTCTGTGCACAGTGGACCTAAAATAACTATTTAGGTCACACCTTCATCCTTTAGCGGCTATAATTAGCAGGTTTGCAGAGCG
>OOFC01013315.1:39287-58540 GCA_900323345.1 Pseudochromis fuscus | reverse complement strand
TTTTTTTTTTTTTTTTTTTTTTTAAATGATTGTGATCATAAATCTAAACATACAATTAAAAAATAAAATCATTTCCCACTCTGGCCCTCCCTTTCCCCGACTAGGTTTACTGATAAAACACTAACATTATGGAGTTGTTTAATTTCACAGGCACACAATTATGTACATCCCCTTGTCCCCATGCCTCATCTGAACTGACAACAGGCAGTGCACTAAACATAACAGTGCAACACCTAGAGGCAGAGCAGTGATTATACAGTACTCTAAGCCCACCCACCCCTCACACCGATAAAACCAAACTGAATATAAGACAGTGGATCCATCTCATTGACTACGTCACCAATTCTCTCCTTTGCTGTGAACCACAGCATTCCAATGGCCCCATCGTTATTGTTGTAGCAACCTCACAAGGTTTGCCTTGTGACTACAGACATCACCTTGGCAACAGCAAAACCAGTCGTCATCTCACAGGCAGGTTCAGTGGCACACATTAACAACAACAACAAAAAAAAATCATCATTTGTCTTGTAACTCAATTAGGCTACATCTACAACAGGCGTGATCAGTGTAACGTCCTTTGTGATCAAGTACCAGAGGAATCTCAGTCATGTGGTGAGTTCAAGGATACAAAATTACTTTTTCCCCCCTCCTTCTTATTGGACGACCCCTTAATGCTTTCATTTCTGCGCAAGACACATAGTGCAAGGTTTAACAAGAATTTGCATAAGTGCAAGGTTTGCATGTTATTGTCAAGAGGGAGCAAAGAATAGAAGAAAACAGAGAGATCAATGTCAAAGAAACAAACAGATTTTAGTGTAAATAAAATGTTTCATGCTTTCAGTTTGGCGTTGTGTATTTCATTCCCCTCTAGAAATAACAGGTGCAAAATCTTAGTAAACCTAGCCGAAGGACAGATAAGAGTGATATAGAACTCATAAAGATTAACATTGAGCGGGAGAGCCTCAAGTCTGTTGTCATGGTGACATCTGCTCAAAGGCCCTGTGGGCTTCAGTCTTTCCTGCTTCTTTATTATTTTCTATACAATAGAAATAGTACATCATTGAAGATAACATTGACTCCTCTTGGCAGAAACAGACAAAAAAAAGAATATGCAAGAAGTCAAAAGCAGATCTGAAGGACAAAAAATGAGTGCTGGAATTACAAACTGTTCTCCATCCGTTTGCCCTGTGCCAGTAGTAGAATTGTACGATACAGTGTCTTATCCATGATGGTCAAATATATGAGTATGGTTGCCTGCTCCTCTACAAAGTCAAAGCCATTTTGTTGAACACATGTAAAATTACTCCTGTAATAGTTTGTCAAGCATCCCGACATTGCACCTGCTTTCCAAACTGAAAGCTCCAGTGTGCGTTAGGGAGGCACATAGGGAGGTGGTGACCTGTATGAGGTCATGTTCTTGGGACGAGAGCCTTTGCCCTCAATGGGGACAGTAAATGGTGGTGGGGGCTGGTAAGGTGGAGCATTGGGATCATCATCTTGATAAACTGAATATTCCTCCAGTAGATCCGTGTTAAGCAAGGTACTGTGGGGGCCAGCCATGTTGGGGTACTCTGGAGGTGGGAGCGGGGGCTTTTCCTCCTGAAGGATGAGCGGGATGCTGGAGGACGGGGGTGACTTGGAATCATCCAACTCATCTGCAAATATTATAGGAACTCCCTTCTTGATGAAGGTGGCCTGCTCCTCTATGGTCATCTTTCCTTTGCGCTTCTTGCGGTAGCAGACCATAGCAATGATGCCAGCTATGAGCAGCAGGGCTGCTACCACTACAGCAGGAATGACCGTGTGCAAGTAAACATCATCGCTGCTCCTACGACCTGTCCCTGGTGAAGGTGTAGCTGTAGGAAGAGGAGGCATCGTGACCTCTCCAGGTGGGACAAATGTGTAGCTCTGGCATTTATTGGTGCCACGAACAGAAATGTTAATGGGCTTGAATTCAGGCTCCATGGCTTTGATGAAGGCCAGTTTAGGTGTCCCTTGGGGATCTGAGATCCTGTTGCTGAGAACTGTGATCTGGTCCTTTGGACAAGGGCTCTGCTGAAGACTGTTATTAGTCCATTCCACAACAATGGAGCCCCTGGTGATGCTCCTCAGGGTCACTGTGCTGCTGTTGCGATCACCGAGGGCATAAGCCAACTTTTTGGTCAAAAGAATCTTCTTATTAACATCACTGCTTAAAGATGTGGGGTCACCATGAAAACGAGCAGCAAACACAACTGATGGCTTGTCATTATTAGACCAACGGTTGACTCGAACCTCAAATGCATCCATGATGCTCTTCCCACCCTTATCAGTGGCCAACATGAAGTACTCGTGATTCCCCTCATGCTGTTCCTCTGGAAGGCCATAGAGAAGCTGGATAGTGCTGTTGAATTGGATCCATGATGTTTCACTCACTGCTTCTTTGGGGGTCTTCTTTAAAGTCAAACGCAGCTTGTCAGTGGTGCCGTCCTCCCGGTCATAGAATGCATCGGCAGCGATCTTAACCTCAAAGTATGTGCCAACCCATGCAGTCACCTGATCTATGGGGTTGCGGATCTCTGGGTTCTGATTCAAGTCTGGAGCCAGAGAAAGAGGAGTTGTGCGCCTGGGTGGTTTAGCAGTTGTTGACTTTGGTTCCCGGGGAGCTGGGGTGGTTTTGGGTTTCCTGGGTTTCTTTGTGGCAGATGGTTTGGGTTTTTTGGTGGTGCTTGGCAGTGTTGGCAAAGCAGTGGCTTCCACAAATGTGGGCCGAGTCATGGTAGGTTGAATAGGGATGGTGCTTGTCGTTCCTAGTACTCTGGTTGGTTGTGGAGGTCCATACACAGGTGTGTGAGCAATCTGATCTTTGACCCTCATGGTGGGCTTCACTGGAAGAGGCAAAGGGCCTCGGACAGGGGGAGCAGAGTTGTCTGTTGCTGGGGCAATAGAGGGTGAGGTTGGGGTGGGAACAACACGTGAATGGGGCTCTTGGTGGATAGTTGGAGGAAGCAGGGAGGGCACTGGAGTAGGAGTATTGTACAACTGTCGCCTGACACGCTTCACTCCATGGGGCTTTTTGTTCACAATGTGCCAACCAACCACTGGGTATCCCAGCTTGGCTGACATGGTCCCATCCTTTGCCGAGGACTGGACGCTGCTTATGTCAGGTATGCTGCCCTGGTCCAGAGCACATCCAACTTTCCATGACAGCAGAGCCCCATTCTCTACCACTTTCTTTGCGTTTCCTGGTCCAGCCATGAAAGCAGACATATCAAACAGGCGATTGTTGACAACAGGGACCACCCTCATGTGCTCCAGCGGTACGTGTGAAAACTTCCTCATGATGCCCAGTAAGTTGACCCTCTGTTCAGCGACCATCTTCGTCAAGTCAGCATCCAGGATGACAGTGAGGACTGTGACAGGCTCCTCAGATCCACAGGTGAAAGGCTGCAAGCCACTGATATCAGACTGCAGAGTGAGCAGGGCTGGCTCAGTGTCTGCCCGTTCTTCTGGGTATACTTCAATAGAGAAGACTGTACTGGGAAACACTTGGCTGTTGCTCTTCTCAATTATCTCCTCGCTTGACACCAAGATATGATACACACCTTTATCCTGCTCCAAAGCCAAACCTCTCAGAATGCAGCTTTCTTTGTCCCAGTAAAGCCATGAGGGTAAATTGTCCTTTCCCATCTCGGTGAGCTTCGGGGGGGAAAAGAGAAACACTATTACTGTTTTATACTACAGGGATAATTCTGAGATAAAAGTACGAAAGGGCAGAAGTCATTACTTGCTTCATTAAATGATTGCTCCATATCAAAAGTAGTTAGGAAAGACTATTAATTATCAGGGCCTAAGTAAAGTCTTAAAATTACATAGTCTGACTAACGTCCTAAAGTTTATAATGAAAAAACAGAGAAACAAGTATATTTTAAAATAAAGAAAGAAGTAACTACAGACTGCTTGGTTTTATTTTAAAAACAGTCAGTTATCATGCATATAACCACGTTTAAGTTTGGTATTGAGAAGTGCAACAGGAACTAGAGAAACCACACTGAAAAAAATGAATACAAAGTTCAAATATCTAGCATAAAAGAAGAAAAGCTTGGAGATCTGCTCAATCCCAACTCCCTCTCAATTCCATTCAGTTTATCAAATCTTGCCAAATATGAACAGGAAGCAGAGTGAGCTTCTATTCATAACAACTGTGTGAGTCATCACTCATCATTTTGAGTTATTACTGTATGACAGGATATCATTCTGCATCACCACTTGGGCCAATAATAATCTCATCTCATTCATAAGTTTGACTGGAACAAATTGCAACTAAGTCAGCTTCAATCAGCAGTGATACAGTGATCAAAACTGAAGCGATAAACACTATAAATATATTTATCTTGGCCCATGTGGCCACTGCAGTTCACAATAAAGACCAAAAAGCACATTACAAAAAACAGTCATGTTTTTGCAATTAGATAATTGCACTTGATGCCCTTTTTTCATCCTTTCAAGATACTTTGTTATATTTCAGATAAAGACTAAAATACAAAGTACTTCTGTAAATGTATCATAAATCTTCATAACCTGAGGTTCAGCTTTCAGATTTTATTATACAATAACATCCAAATTGAGCTAAACCTTTTATATGTTTTTTTTATTATTATTATTTTATGACATGAATACCCTTAAGGTAGAACTCAAACATCACCTAGTGGACAGCATTTTTAATAAATAATGGAACCTCACAAAAAAAAGTCAGTACTACATTTATCTCTCTTATTTGACTCTGTTGTGTACTTACATGGGCACTGCAGCTTGCATGGCCAGGCCCTGGTGGAACCTTCAACTGGAACACCTGGCCCACGATTGCTGAGGAGTCAGGGATACCGGTGTGCACTCCCCCATTCTTTGTGGAGGAATCTGGGACAGCTGTAGGCGGACCTTCGCCAACTGAAGATGCTGCAGCCTGGAGCTCGGAGAGCACAGACGACTGCATGGAGGCCTCTAGTTCCACAGATACCATCTCCACCAGTGTCTCTCGTTGTTCTGGCACCGTGCCCTGGGACAGGGTCGCCAGAAGCCCTATTACTAGAGGGATAGTCCTCCATGATACAAGCCTGCTTCTCCCAGCATCCCCAAAGCTCATGTCTCTCCGTTTATAGTGCATAGCAATAGGCCTTTGGGCTGCCCAACAGATGCTGATGAACAACTGAAGAGGCCACATGCACTGAAGTCAGCCTGAAGAAATGCTTGTGGGTCCGACTCCCTAGTGATTGGCTGTGCTCACAAATGCAGCGGTTTGTCTTTGTGGTCCTCTGTGATCCATTAAGAGGTCTTTGGCAGCCTGTTAGACAGCCATATCTGCCTGTTATCAAACACAAAAAAGAAAATGTGAGTGTGACAAATATCAGTGCAATACTACAAATATAGTTTATATATAGCATGATAAAATTGCATAATAATACAGCATTCATTGCAATTGTCCACTATAGTTTATGGTATGGTGCAGCATCAGTGTACGCTTCCTTTAAAAGACTGGATGCTGCAACACTTTTCTTGTGTCCAAATGTGTCCTTATTTTGTAAATAATGCATTTTTTTTAAATGAATGACAAATATTCTGAGTGAGTAACACATACTGTGTGGTCTTAAAACCATCACAACCAAAGGAAAACACTATTGTCTATGAAAATTCATTTTAATTTTTCATTCATTTGACAGGGACAAACAGACAAAAAAAGGGCCTAAATGGCTCTGTCTCCGTCTGCTGTCCCAAACCTAACAACCTCAAATTAGCATAATATACATGCAACAACAACAGCTAATACAGTCCACATCTGCCAATCATTCACACAACTTTCTGCTAACAATCCCACAATGCAATCTGTCAGATTTTACTGACATGGAAAATACAACCAGGCAACACTAAACCTGTCAGCAATGATGCAAACTGACAATAACCTATAAGTTATATACAGAATTGTTCTGATATATGAAGCATCTGACGTCTAAATTTATGGCTCACTAGAAAGTAAACTACTGAGTGTATTATACAGGGAGAAGGGAGTTAGTGGGTGAGAGAAAATCTTTCCAGACACAGTATTTGTCTTCCCACTACAATTTATAACTTAATAAATTCACAGCACAAGAACTGGCGAAATGTTAAACAACTATTCTACTGAAATCAATGTAGTCAAATCGCATTAAATACATTTTAGTTTTCTATTTTGATGTCATACTTCCATATACTAAACATTATTTTTTAAAGAAGTACAAGCTGATTGCTACTGATCTTCACTTCTCTGTCATGACATTTTGAGTTATAGTGACTCTCGTGAGATGCATCCGTGTCAAAGGTTGTTTGTCTTGGTTGTAAGTTTTAATTAGGTGCCCTGGGGGTTGGAATCGGACTCTTCATTGTGCTGACCTAGCCAACCCCAATCCTGTAGCACTCAAACGGGCAGAGGAGGGTCAGCCATTTGCCTGGAATCCTAATGCCTTGACTGGCACAAGGCCGTGACGTCAATCTATACTCTCCAAAACACTGCCTGCTCTAAACCGCTCCGAAATACACGTCACTCACGACTCACGAGCCAATCTTTTGGTCTAATCTGCGCCATTAAATCAGCTAATATATGCAGAAAGTGTCCTTCTAAGAATGTTTTATGCTGTTTGAGCTAACCCCCTGTAGTATTTCAAAAGGGCTGCACTGCGATGGAGTAGAAATCTCACAGGGACTCAGACGGCAAATCAATCACAAAATATACATATATTTACTTTATATAGGTGGGAACAGAGGCTGAGCCACATTAAATTTAATGAACATAATGAGGGGAAGTCATTATTAAAATCAACCATGCATGAAACTGTATGGTCTACCAGTAAACCATACGCCTCCAAATACTGTAGCAAATAAACCAAGGCTTCAGATTGGTTTGGATTTCTCACTCACCTACTCCTTTTCTCTCTCTCTCCCTCCTTTAAGTCCACTCAGACAATCGATAACATACATTTAGTTTAACCATGAGTGACATGGAGAGAAATTACCATTCTGATCCAAATCCTAACAATAACACTATCCGATTTACTTCAGTTCCAATGGGAAATTACATCTAGTAGCACATGCATATAGCACAATCATCAAGCATCTGAAAGAAAGAAGATAGAGTCCGTAACAATAATACAACATTTTCATTTTGACTGCACGAGGCTGTTAACCCTATTTCATAAGGTTTGCTTGTGTATTCTAACGCAGCTTGTTAAACATTTGAATGACTGGATTTTTTTCTGTCAGATTTCAATTGATAACACTGGTTGAGGTACAAGTGATCTGAATCTCTGTGGGAACCGAAACAGTAAGTCCCATAGATTATGTCCAGAAATCTATCCAGCAGCTCAGATCGGTGTCAAAGAAAAAAAAAAAAAAAAAAAAAGAATGATTCATCACTGCCAATAAACCTGCATACTAAGAGGTAGCTACAGTTGGTTACTACAGCTTGCTGTGGAAATCTATTGTGTCAGTAGAACATATCAAACAATACTGTTGATGACTAATAAAGCATGTAGGTTGATGCATGAAAGGCAAAACAACTTGTATTCTAGTGTTACAGTAAATCATTATTATCAATGCAGGGGTATTGTGTGGTGTTTCTGGCCCCAGAAGTGGACCGTTATGACAAGGCTACCGACTGGGAAATCTATAACAAACAATCTTCTCACATCCACAGGGGTCCTGTACCGCTACCGTACAGCATGGAGTCTGAAACGCTGGGGGAGACATGTCAGAAGAAAGAGCATTTCAACTATAAGATATATTAACAAAAAAGCCCCTTTGACATAAGATTATCTCATCTTCTACTCTGACATTTTGCCACCATGTGAGTCACATCTCACCTAACCCATTAACCAGGTTGAGACATGCACCTTATCTGGGATCTTTATCTACCGAGTCAGCTCAGTGGGATTCATTCTCTCTTCTCCCCCCACCTCAGTCCTCTTCTGACTCCTAGACCGAAATACAAAAACAAAACACTAAGCAGTCTCCTTAAGAGACACGTTCACACATGAACTCAGTTACTGCATCTTCAATTTCCTAAAAGCTGAGTGTAAAGACAAAATTTATCGCGCTATTCATGTCCGCCTTTGTGTTTAAATATAAAACACAACCATTAACATGAAAATAGGTTTTACCCATAAGCTTAATTTAATTCAAAATGAGCACTACACCTCACCTCAGGCTGTTGCCACACACAAGGAGAAAAAAAAGCAACATCTGAGCATCAAAGTAAGCTCTCCACAATGTGGCCTAGATTTTATCCCGTTCTCATTTCACAGTGTGCGAGTAATTCCGAATCCAAGTCAAACAACATCTCATTAAGAAATGTGAAACGTTTTAATATGTTGATTTGCAGTGTTCCAACATGTCGTTCCAATGAACAACAAAACAATATGAAAACGAAACATGTGCATAACAGGATGTGTTTAAGACGAGTCGATCTACAACGGTAATGAGGATGTGTCAATTGAGGAAAAGTCTAACAATCAAACATGCGGCTTTATAAAAAGACTACAGAAGAAGCCATGTTGTCTATTGTTGAGAGGTTTGACCTCAACAATAGACAAGAGTATACATATATATTGGGTGTTTTTGAGAAAAAAAAATAAATAAAAACAAACAATCTTTACATGTAGTTAACCACAGGAACACGGTCAAAGCATTTTCTTTAGAAATGCACAAGCTGCTTTAATGACATTTCACATAGCTCATAGAGGGGATAATTAATTGTGCACCACAGTTATCATCATGACAATTTCTTTGCAGCAGCATAGAGGCTGAGCAATATGGCAGTCTTGTTAAAATATTAAAAGAAATGTAGTTTCAAAAGCCCTCAGATTAAACAGGGCTCATATCAAACAGTTCTTTTTGATAGATGTTGGGGAGCTAAGCATTACACAATTTGTTCAGTTTCTACATTCATCAAAACCTCTCTAAGATCAACCCTTTTTGTGTATGGTAAACATTGAAACGACACAGGCTTGAAGTGTGGCTGATTTCTGCTCATATCACACTGAGGCCTGCACTACCAAGGGGGGTGGATGGGTGGGGGGGACCAAACCGTTTTACAACCATTGTATCCATGCAGTCTGCAGTTCAACAGTAGTTAAAACTTGAAAACCATCAAAAATAATTAGGGCTCCGATGCACAGTGGCACTCAGGGCCAATTCAATTGACGTACCACATCCAGCAGCCTCTAGATAGTGCATGAGCTGAATAACAAACATATCCACAAGACAAGCTTGCTGTGCAGTTGGATGTTTCCCTTGTGTTGCCCTTCTACTCTGTTCAACAAAAGTAATGAAATATGTGGAGAGAAAACACAAAATCGGCCTAGGCTGAGTGAAAGTCTAACCTGGCATGGTGACCTGAGAGCAGCTCGTTTAACGCTACAGGAAAACTACTGTATGCTCTCAAAACCCTCAGTGCTAGAAGTCAACAAATCATTTTTGTGCGTTTGGGTGAAGTTTTCTAAAAAAAAATAAATAAAAAAAAAACAAAACCATACAGCAAGAGTGAAGTTTAAGGTGTATAAAGAAGACAAATGGCACTGCTGCCTAAATCTTTAAATCTGCTGTAGTTCCAATATAAAGTAATTTTCTTCATTCATATGAACGGACTTCCAGTTAATGATGATAAAGGTCACAAGCCACACATTTATTAACTCGTTATTTGACAAGACAAGGTGAAATTAAAGCTACTTAACTGCTGTAACAGTACAAACGTGTTAGGATATCCACGCCAATTAGCGTTAATAATAAATCAGGTTAAGAAAAAAACAAAAAAACAACCCTTTATCACTGTAGCATCACACAGATCCCGTGGGTGATGACACAAGTGTTATTCCTGACAAAACAAAACACGGAGCATATTCCATCATTAATAAATGTGTGAGGATTGACTGGTTTGTAGCCGGTTAGCTAGCCACTCACTGTCTTACATTTAGCTTTAGCTAACTACCGGGGCCCGTAGACGAGGCCTTTGTAAATGACAACGCCGCCTACGACGTTCAACCTTGATAAATCATTTAAGGTAAACTCTACATCAGTGGAAAACATTACACTTTTATCAAAATGCGCAAAAAATGACAAAACGGCATAAGCAGAGAGTGGCTGCATTGAATGCCTCCCTGCATCCGTGCATCGCCAGCGCAGAGGTGCACCTGTTTTATTCTAAGGCTGAAACAAGCACCGCATCCACCGCACAAATGTCCAGCTCTCCGTCAAAATAACTAACATTAACCCAGTCAGGCTGCATCGTTGCTGACAAAAACCCAATCTGTTGCAAGATCAATTCACTTTCAAACCCCACAAGTTGAATAAGAATCGGACCGAGTGGTGATAGCCAGCGATGGGTGCTAACTAACTAACAAGCTAACGACGAGACACAGAGAGTAACGCTGGTGACTAAACGCGGCTCTTTACCTGTCCTGTCAGTTCGTGCTAATCCTGTAAACGAGTCCGGTTAGCACACGTAACGAAGGAGACATTTCTAACCGTGCTACTCCTGGAAGAGAAACACAAGCCAAAATTCAAAAAACTGACCTTGTTAGCGAGCTAACGTTAGCTAACTCGCGCCGTAACGTCTCCTCTTCGAAGACTTGACAAATGCCATCAAACATAACGCTTCATCTCGCAACGCCTCGACCACACATCTGCAGCGTGGAGGTGAGCAGACAGGTCGGATCTCTCTGGTTTCGGTTAGTCTACAGATAGTTCACGGCTCTGTGTTGTAATTATGTCGATGGCTACCCCTCCCTGGCTGCCTCGCTCTGTCCTCCTCATACAGGTCTACAGGTTGAGGCCGATCGTGTGTACCAGCATGACTCCGCCTCCCGTTTTATTATTAGGTGAAAATACCAGTGGAAACTTAAATGAGGTGTTTAGATGCACCGTGCTGGTGGTTACTTTGAATTACCTCGCAATTAAATGGCACCGTACTTAATGATGATGATCACGCATCACCATGCATTTAATATTCAAACCTTGATTGAGGCACTCACTCTTGAACTCACTGATACAAGGACAAGTACAGAAACACCCCCGAAATGTGATTACTTGGTAAACTTGATTACAATTTGTTTAGATGTCTAGAGTGGCAAAAAACAAATCCCATCAGTTGTGCTGTAAAGTTTCCAACACTGTGACAGCTGCATTTCTGAGAGCACTCAGAATCATTTAGTTATGGTATGTGGTCCTTTCACTTGAAGAACCTTGAAAGTCTTTGTTTTATGTAGAAGACAAGGTTAGCCCTTTATTCATGCAGCACCAAGAGCACAAAGCAAACAGAGAGGCAGTACAATAGACAGAAAAATGCATGTGTGCTTCCTCCATCTGTGACTTTGAACAGCAACTATTGCAGATGTGGCCAGGGCTGTCATGTTCTATGCACATACTTTACTGAAATATATTTTTACAGTATTCATTACCCGAAGTGTAAATGTATTTAGTTGTTATTTGTAACATGTTGTGCCAAGCTTTACTCTCACAGACACGACAATCACTTATTGGGCCATAGGACGATTGAAAGCTGGTTGATGTTTCTGAAGCATCTGTTTTTCCTCCAAGGACGTATTAATAAAAGTCTGTTTTTATTGAGCCAGTCATCACAATTGTATTTAAAAGGATTGAACAGAAAATGAGTCCTCTTTGATCTATACAGATTAAAAATGATCCAGGACAGTACGCAACAAGGGAAATTAAACAAAGCACAAGATACGACACAGCAATTCTGTGCACACTTTTTTTCTCAGCAATTCTGAAAGATGTAAATGGCCTGAAGTTGTTTTTAGTTTTCCACGCAACACAAACTTACAAACTTAGACCATCAGTGAAGTAGATTCCTGTGCAGAACCTTTGCTCTGTTTAATGAAACCAAATACAGAAGGACTTCCACTTAGATTACTCTTAAATTGCAGATTTATGATCTTTTTGTTTGTGCTTTGTAACATTTTCAAAAAGTGGGAGATTGGCAAAATGTCAAAGTTGTTGTTGTAAAATATTCAAACCTTGTTTGTTTTCTGAAGAACAAACTCAAGTCAGGCGACTAGAGGATCCCTCACGGTCTAAAGGTTATATTTGTTCAAAGAAGGCTGTTGGAATGATTAACAACAGAACTGGTGTATTTGCACAGTCTTATCACCAAAACATTTCCGCATTATCTCCCAAAAAAGTGTCTAAATTGAAGTATTTTTGCTAATGTAGGGTGTCCTATTAATTTTGGTATCAGTATAGGTGAAAATTACATTTCAGATGGAGGCTTTGATCAGCAGGATGATGAGGGGATATTGTGGGACTGTATTGAGGAAGTGTGTATTGCACACCGTTTGCAGCAATGTGCATTTGCGTCAGTGCATTTGTTCTGTGATAAACACTTGACTGCTGAGTGAAGGCAACTGGGATGTTAGTCACAAGATGCAAGCATGTGGTTGTTTAAGGGTTGAAACGTTCAAAGGGGAAGTGTTGTCAGGTGAGATTTTAATAATTGAAGCAAAATCACTCCATATCTGATCCAGGAACTTATATATTAAATCTTCTGCAAAAATGTAAAATCAAATAAAATATAGTTAGTGGCATTTATTGTAGTTAATGTCATAGCAATCATGGAAAAGGAACAGCCAGTCAAGCCACTTCCAGATCAGTGGCTTTACAAAAGATTTCTCACCTTCACAACCACCTACCTTCCCTTTTAAAGGTGGAACACATGCATACAAAGAAGATGACGTTTCTTTGTGGAGATCTCTTTGAGCCTATATGAATGACTGGTTACATTAGCCTGCATTATTATGGTTTTAAATAGGCCATGAGCTCTATTGGGAAAAATACTTGAAAAAGGAAAGGAAAGTTTAAAGAAAGAGGAACATCTCCCAGACTGACAGCCAGCGTTGAAGTAGAGGCAAGCGGCACAGTAAAAAAAAAAAAAAAAAAATCTTAAAATGAAACAACAATCGCAGATGTCATTATACTGCCAAATAAAACTGCCAAATAAAACAGAGGAAATGGGCATTCTTATCGCTCGCTTTGCCAACAAATGATTAGATGTCTTTTACTCCACAGAAAATATTTGCTTGAAATATGTGGTTCCATTTACATTATGTCATCATCATCATACATAATCATAAACAATAAACTGTGCAAATATCTGACTTGACGTTCATGGCAACAAAGGAAGGGCCTTCATATAGTCATAAAACCCTTGGCAGGCCTGAGTAGGATTTTAAGACGGAGAAACGGAGCCTGTCTGTAATAGTTCACAGAGCTGTCAATCATCTGAATCCCTGTGACTCTTTGTTCACCCCTTCAAGGCAACAGTATGCAAAAAGAAGCATGCATGTATCTGCATATATACTTAAGAAAATAGATTGGATGTTTGGTTTCTAAATTAATGTTTTATCTAAGTGAAGTTGCATCACTGAAAGAAATTTCTCCAGAACTGGCTTTCAAATATGTGTGAAGAATTCATCGCCATGTCATTTTTTTTTTTTTTTTTTAAATCACAGATTGCATTTACACATTACATAACACAGTCGCATCTTTTTTGCAATTATGTTACACCTGATTGTCTCTAAATCAATGAATACACCATCTGCACAGATTTAATATGTAAATTGTATCAATATCAACTGATGAGAGTACGTGCATTTACTAGCAGCTGCTCTGCTCTGATCCTATTGTTTATACTTAAGACAGATGCAAGACTTTCATAGCGAATACATCACCCAGCTCTCATTTGGCCAAAAACGCACCACACACACAACAACACTTGCAGGTCTACTCGACCATGATAGCCCCACCACAGAGGGGCTTTCATGTGATTGCACATATCAGTCTGACTCTTGATGTGTGAGCATAGAGAAAGAGAGAGGATTAGGAATCAGCTGACTCCCCACATTTTCTTCCAAGTGACTTATTAGAAGGGTTATTCTGAGCGGTCTGCTGGACTGCTGAGGGGGTTGGTTGAGTAGTGAGACCCTCAATGGAGCCAATCTCTCTCACAATAGTAGATTACTTCAGACAACCCTTCTCGGCTTTACTCAATAACAAAGCGAATGACCCTCTTTAGTTTTTCTATGTTGTGATCACAGATCTCTCTTTTTCACGCATAATTTTTTTTTGTCACAATCATAAATCAGAGTATTTATAATGGTTTTTTGGTTCCCACATGACAAGGCACAGGGCTACAATAACTTGCAAGGTCATTTCTTTAAAAACAGCATTGAAACACTTTGAAGAATGTATCAGGAACACATCGTTTACCTGTTAGAAGTTTTGTTTTTGGTCTGCAGTGGGTGTCTGCTTTCTCTGTCACTTGTTATGTTGAGCTGATAATAGAACAGGAAGAAGGAAGATTTCCTTTCACCACAGACCAGATTTCTGTTCCTGTTTGTGTCTGCCCCTAGTTATCTGTTCTCGCTGCTCAGCACAAATAAGATTTTTCAAGAGGTACTATCATCACTTGCGCATGTTTACTCTAAAACAGATTGTTAGCGAGCCACTGCTCTGTGAAAACATCCTCTTGATGTTTTTTAAAAAAACTAATTATTGGGTCTGGTAGTTTCAGCTTGTCATATTTACATGTATCTCAGTGTAAATTAATCTCATTCCAGTCTTGCTGAAGCAAGTTAGCTGATAATTTGCAAATTACACTGCATAATTAATCCACCATCCGAGACCCCAAAGGCAATTACAGGGTACTGGACAGTTCTGCACATTCGACCAGTGGCAGATCAGGCTGCTCTATTACAGGGTAAACATGCAGCTCTTAAGGAGACCTCATGCTAAATTAAAGTCTGAGAAAAAGCCCCTAATGACCATTGTGACTGCGGTAATAGTTTTGTTATCAGAGACAAACAGGCCTAATGACTCTGAAACACATCAAGAGGACATCAGCAAATATAGAAATCATCAAGTGCAATGACCACAGGATGACCCCAATGAAGAACAGAAATCAACTTAAAATCCAGTCACTGAATAGGCCCCCAGTGGCACCTAAATAAGTACTGCAGCTTTAACAGTTACCTGAAATACCCTTAACCCAATTTAACAGTGCAGAAACATGATTACACAGTCCTAAACACAACTTCAAATGAACCTTGTGCAAATTCTAATTATGATGGCACAGTCGCCTACCAGTTCTCATTAATTTCTTGTTGCACTGTTTAGTGACTAAAGAAGTCAATCTAACAGTTATGACCTCATAAACATTTCGGTTCCTCTTGGTTTGTTTGTTTTAGCCGTTTTAGTAGCTGTTGTGTGGTTGGTCCAACACTTTTAGTCAACAATCTCAACAACTGCTGAATGGATTGTTGTAAAATTTCATACAGAGGATGGTTTTCAATTACTTTGGTGATCCCTTGACTTTTCCTCTTGTGCCACTACCTGGTTGGCACTTGTCATTCTTGACAAGCTATTTCTCAACAATGATAGACTGACTAATAATTTGGTCCACATTTTGGTAAAATGTAAGGATCTGGTGTGATTTAACTTTAACATCAACCCCTATCATCAGGGGAGAGTTCATTTGTTTAAAACTGTATGTATATATTGTATGATATAATATCATTCATCTTCTATGGCAACTTATGAGAGATAGGTCTCCTAGGGACAGGAAAGAGAGAGGGTATTGTCCAAGGACCAACTTTTGAGTAGATCAAGAGATAAGATTCTTCATGCTCTCATACCAGCACACAAAACTAACATGGTGAACATGGTAAACACAGTTCCCTCTCAACATGAGAAAATTAGAATTTCTTTACTATATTGTTGTGTACTGTACTTAGCTTCCTATAACTGCTAGCATAGCTGTAGACTCTTGTTTTTCTTATTTCCATATTGTCCTTCCAGGTAACCTTAGATGTCAGACTTACCTACAGTGTGTGGCCTAAATATGTGGGAGAGTCCAATCCCTGTGAGAGTGACAAGCCTGTTCAGTGTAACCTGAGACCATGTCCTCTCCTGTTACCTCTGTGGTCTAGATAATCATCACCTTCCTGTGTTTCCTGTCCTCAGCGGGCTAAGAGATTTATTAACTAGCAAGAACGTGTATGGTCTCATGAATGTGCTCTAGTTTTGTCCATTGAACCTGACGGTGACTGGCACTCACGCCTAATGTGGCAGGCAGCTCCGTCTCAGTAAGTCTACGTGGGCTGCCAAGTGTGTGGCGCAGCGCTCCGGCTTAATATCTATCTGAGGCCCTGGGCTTAGGGAGAATGGAAATGGGGAGAAAGCGAGGAGACCCAACACTGGGTCCCAGGTGTGCACTTAATGCTACCTATCAATTCCAGCCTAGGGTGAGGGAGACTACAAGCCAGATCAAATCATGAGTCAGAGCTGGAGGATGCATTTCAGCCCGCCTTATTGCCTGGCCAGTCACATGGTAACAGTTCAGACTGAGATGGAATGAGTCAACTGGTACGGGAATCACAGGCACACATCCATCCAGGTGATATGTGGGAGAGTGTGAATTGAATCTAGACTCTGGGGCATCACTCATACTCCCATGTTGTACTCAACAGTTTGGGTGCCAGTGAGCAAATTGTATATTTTGTACAATTTTGAAGTGAAAACAAATGAATTCAACCCCGGCAGCACACAACATTTTTCCGAAATGTTAAAGCTCTTTAACTTTGTTGTCTAAAAAATTCAAAATAAATAGAAAAAAAGAATCAAATACTAAGTGTGCAACGTACAAACATTTAATGGTATCCTATGTTGGAGCATATGCTTCCCTTTGGCAGACATCACAGCTTGTAAACACATTTAATAGCCAGCGAGGAGCCTTATTGTCCTCATTTTATGAATTTTCACCCATCCTTTTTTGCAGATCACTCCAAAAGATATTTTTAGGTTGTCTTGCAGGCACAGCTTGTTAATAATCTACTCACAGATTTTCTGAGATGTGCTAGTCACATGATAGTGAGGGACATTCAATAACACTCCACCTTTGGTGATTGTAGCGTAAGAGCTCGATTTAGTTCCATCTGTCCACAACATTTTATTTCCTAAATGTTGCTTTGCATGCACTGAATCTGACAAGGACACAGGTACGCAGGTTTACTTCCAGTGACCCTTCTCATGATCCTGTTTCCTCAAGCCTTGCTGTACTGTGGGATGATGCACCTTCACTGCTGAATGCATTAAAGCTTTGCAGTCATGTGGAAGTTTCATTTTGTCTTTCTGTTCAGCAGACAGTCAGACAGGCAGTTTTATTTGAAAGTCTTCCAGGTCTTGTCATGACATGGCGTTTTGGACAGTGGAAATTACAAGCTGGAAGCGCCTTGATATCTTTTTTTATGGCCTTCCTCTACATCGTAGACATTAATTTCCAGTTTCTCAGTCAGTTGCTCAGAAGTTGCTGAATGTTACCAAAAAAGTTAAGAGTCAGAGAAATGTTTAAACTCTGAAACCGTCATCTGCTCGCAAATTTCTAATGACAATTCGTGTCCTGATGAGTCAATTAAGCTTTTAATGAGATGGAGAATTTCCGAGACTTTACAACCAGAAGGGTCCATTTGCACAATTACTGTTTATTTTTCTATTTTTCAAATTCATAAAAAAGTGGATTAACATTTGAAGCAAGGCTTGCATCTTGTTTTGTATTTACTGCTTTTCCCTTAAAACCAACAAAGATGTAATGTGCCCAGGGGTGACCACAATTTTGCATATTTTGAGATGACGAGGAAAAGAAGAAGAAGAAGGAAAAAACCCCAGCAGTGTTTAAGGAGAAGGAATAGCAGCATCTGAAGCTGCCTATTATGTGTCTTCCCATATCCACCCACTGCTTGGTCCAAGGCTGTCTGTGCTGCTTAGCTCTTGCACAGGGACTCTCTGTGATACAGCAGAGCTCTCAGTGCAGGGAGCATGGTGTTGGTGCCAAAGTCCTGTTATCCAAATCCGTCGGCACTGTCTCATTTAACAGATAAGAGGCTAATCTACAAGGTGGGCTGGAGATAGACCTACAAATACAAGGACGCTTTTGTCGCTTGCTCGCCATTCTCTGCATTCCTGGAATGTGTACAGGCATGTGCAGACAAACAAAACCTTGAGGATCTTTTTTCATTGTCCCCTTAGGCTCACAGATGCTGCTATTGAATGTAAATCACAACGTGTTTGTATGAATTGATGTAAACTATACCTATTAATGCTTTATTTTAGCCTTGTAATAAATATCACTAAACAAAGAATCATAGTACCAAGCACTACACTAATGCCGGTGCAAAGATTAAACCTAATACGACCTAAATATGGGTAAAGACCTCTAAACTCGCATACTAGCTGATGCAAAGTAATCTGTGTGATGACTCACTGGACTTGTAAATAGGCAGCTACCAGACTTTCTTCAGTACAATCAGTCTGCTTTTGAGTGAGGTTTTTAAATACTGACTAGACCTGGATTTTGCTTGAAATATTTATTTTTCCTCAACAACAAATCAGTAGATTTTAACACCTGCATTTAACCAAAAATGAGCAAGACAAAACTAAAAAGAAAGAAACCAATGAAAAAAGGTTGCCTCATTTTTTTAAATCTTTTTTTATTCTTAAATTGTGTACATTTTTGTTAAAATACTCAGGTCTATTTTTACTTTTTATTATATTTTATTCTATACTCGTGTAATTTGTGTACATTAATGTTTAAATTCTTATTTCTACATTTGCTTTTTCTGTATTTTCTGTATTTCTTATCCTCTTATTTTTAAGTTGTTTTAAATAATTATTGCACTCCGTACTTTTTCATGTCTCTGCTGCTGTGACAAAAAAAATTCCCTGGTGGGGGATGAATAAAGTACTATCTTATCTTATCTTATCTTAGCTTAGCTTAGCTTAGCTTAAATTGTTACTGGAAAGCTTAAGGATTTCATACATAGCCCTAACATTCAGATAGACAATTCTGCTACCTATAGACCCATTTACAGCCTACGTCATCAAGAAGCTGCGTGCACATTTTGGCAACAGAAGTGCTATGTCCCATTGTTTACCTGGTATTGTCTGCACCTCTCTGGGAAGAACCACACGGAAATTTATCCCATCAAAATGTCTGGTTGTTGTGTTTTTTATCTTGTGCAGAGACTCCTTAGTGAGTGTGGAAGCTTGTTGTTAGCTGTTAGCATTAGCAGCGTTAGCCGCGGTTTTGGTGCATGCCATCAGCCTGTTATCATTTTTATATTGGACACTGGCAGTTTAGATTGTTCTGTTATCGAGGCTTGTCAACCGAGCTTCATCAAACA
>OOFC01013315.1:0-38810 GCA_900323345.1 Pseudochromis fuscus | reverse complement strand
ATTTGTTAAAGTGAGCTTTTTGAAGTAAGCTTCGCGATCTTTTGTTGATAATGCACCAGAGTAGCTTGACAAGCCGTTGCTAGCCGACATACTTCAGTTGCCACAATGCGCACGCACACTTCTTTGTTTCCTAACAGTAAATGGGTCTATAGGAGAACATTGTTGCTATGCTGGTTAGCCTTCCCAATAAACGCAAGCAACTGAATATGTGCCCAGCAAAATAGTGAACAGGATGGCAAAGGGTTAAAACTGATGAATAAACAATGGTTTCAATAATTAAAGCCGGGGGCACAAAGTGGCACGCTAACCAGCTCTAGCAGAGGGGTTCTTGTGGATTGTTTTGGTCCCTTTGTTAACTGCATAGTTACAAACATTTCAGCCTTTATCCTCAATGTCAGGCTCTAATCACTGCTAATCAAGGCCAGAATGGGACAAAGTGTTTGTCCCTAGTGCTCAGTAAATATGACCTAAACAAGTAGGTGCTTCTGAATCATGTGTCATGGTATCTTGCAAATATATGAATTCCTTTTAATGACAGTGTTTCTCATGGTTCACTCAGTAACTTTCAAAAGTTGCCAAAGTTACAAAAAACTTGAGAATAGCTGGTGTTGCCGCACTGTTGTGGTTTTGTATCCAAATAAAGTATTGTTCTCCAGCACAGATCTCATTACCTGTTTCCCCACCTCAGTGCACATTCAAGATCAAAAGCTGTTTGAAGGTGCTCTTCATACCTGACACATGAGACTCAGCAGACTCCCTCTCTCCCTCTCTCTCTCTGAAGTTACAGTCGAGAGCTTTGATGAGGTCCTGGGATAGAAAATCATCTCTAAGCTATGTTGAGGGTTTATTCCACAATTTCACGTTTCTGTTTAAAATGCAAAGCAAACATGTACAGTTTGCAATATGTGATCTCTTCCATATTTTCAGGAACGTCACCGAGACCAAATTAACAAGGTTCGCTATTTCTTCTTTTACCTTTGCAGTTTCAACTTTTTGTTCCTTCTTTTACACTTCTTTGAAATGAATGCCAGAATCTCCCACACTTTTCACCACACTTATCAGTTTCAGTTCCTGCCTACAGGCGGTTTCCAGCCACAGGACTAGAAACTCTACCATCATAATGTTGCCTACATTGCACATTTGTGCACCTGTGGATGACACATTATCTTTTGGCCTCTTCCAGACATAGCCTGAAGGAACACTTCCTCTCACATCTGCCATGATGTCATTCTCTGTTTTTCTTTTTTCTTTTTCTGCAGCACTGAATTAAGAGACCTACGACCCAAGGCCTTGACTCTGGTCTTGTTATTGAGACATTAAAAATAGAGAAGAGGACCTGCATAAAATCTCCCTTGTTTAAGTGGTTTTATTAAAATTAGAACACGGATTTTTACAAAGCTTCATTTATCTCAGTGCAGGAGGAGACTCATTATTATTAAATGAAAGGGAAATGTGGTAATGATCTGTCTCTTTTATAAAACTGTGGAGGGTGTTACAGATAGTCCTGCATCCATAAAGCTCTAAAATAGTGCTGCGAAAGTCACGTATTTAGATTTAAATAAAAAAATGTTTCAGTGCTAAGTGGTGTCATCGTTTATTGTTCACTTTTAAACCTAAGGACAAAGGATGTCTTTGTCATTACACCTAAAACCATCTCAGCGCCGTAAGCTGTAATTAACCAGTAAAAAACTGTGATATCATCTAACACCGACATGTCGCATTAAAAACATCAAGTGTGCTAAAAACTTCTAAACTTCTGCCATGCCACTTTTACCATGGTAAATGTGGCATATGGACAGTTTATTTGGATTGTCAGGTCACACCGCTCTGCTTGCTGGTTACCTTGTAATTTAAGTAAATAATATGCTTGCTGTGGTTTGCAAGAGCCAACAGTTTTAGATACACATTTAAGCTGTGTTTATGCAGTGTTGAGCAAACAGGCTCTGTTCAAGGACACACTGATGTTGAGCTGAGAGAAGAGAATATTCATAATTTACTCTCCAACGGGGAGTTTATTGGCAATTCCTGGGATCTAACCTTTGACCTCGTTGCCTCTGTAACCACCAGGACATCATTGCTGTTTAAAAACAGATTTAAGTAGATTAAATTGTTATGCTGATTTATTAAATTTCTTATTTTTCCTTAACATCAAGTGCGATCTCCAGTGTGGGGAGAAAAACACAGAGGAAATTTAATGAAGACATACACATAATTTAGGTGGCATTAGTTGTGATCATTCCCATTAAATGCTTTAGGAATACAGTTCAATGCTGCACTAGTCAAAAAAGAAAAAAAAAAAAAAAATCAATGTATTGGTATTGGTAGCACTGAAAGCTGAAACCCTACTAATTAGGTCTAAGTAACTGCCCAAGTGGAGAATTTAAACTTACAATAATGATTTTTTTCTGCCTCCTGGGGGCAGCTGTGACAAATTTTAAACACAACATTGACAAATTATCACATTTTGAAACAGCGAGAGGTTGTTTATTTAGCCTCCATATCGACAATAACAGCACAACATTACTATTCATTTGGCGTCATGTTTCTTTCCACATGAAAAATCTAAGTCCAATATTTGTTCCCCTTAAGTCCTGTTTTTACTTTACCCACTCCTGAGGGGAAGAAATAAGAAAAATAAGCCACTAAATGTCGTATTTGTTCATCAGCTAGTCACTGCCGGGCAAAATAGCCTTGGCTGGATTTTTAGAGTGTAATAAAGCTGGTGGCCTGACAACCAAACAATGAGCTGAAATTTGAGTGATAAAGCTCTATACAGGGGATGAGAGCTGCACATTTGAGTGATATTTCACTGCAGGTTCATCATCATCAGAAACCCATTTCACATGATCATAGCGTTTTTACATAGTCACTTGATAGAAATATTGGTTATAGCTTTAAGTACCCAGGGTAAAAACTTCATTACACACATGACAGATCGTAAAACACTGAACTCAGAGTGAAATATTAAATGTTTTTCTTCAGTGTTTGCTTTGATACAAATATCAAAAACACTGCTAAAACTGTCTTTAATCATCAGAAACAGCTCAGCTGTGGATCTGAGAGAAACTCATGCAGTGGATTTCTTTAAAAGCTGCTTTGAAATATTTTTGTTTTTACTTTGTTTTTTCTGTAGGGTTGTCATTTATCCATTTCACTTGATCTTATTCAATCATTCTTGGTTTTTGCAGTATATTTATTATTTTTTGTGCACCATTTTGCAGTTTGTTATTTTTGTTTTTAGTGTATTTGTATGGCCTGCATAGATGAAGCTGATTAACATATGGATTGTGTCACACCACACAACATGCATACAAAATAAATGGAAATACTGCATAACACATAGTTTTCACTCTATGTTTTCTGAGACTTTTCTTGAATTGTGAATGGATGTACATACAAAACAGAAACCACTTAAAGGCAAACATAATCCTGATTCCATAAGATATTTAATACTAAATCTCTTATTAGTATTCCAACTCTGGCCTGTTTTGTACAATATCCCCTGCCTCCATTGTTCAAATCAATATACTCTCTTCAAAGCAAAGCTATACCTCTTCAAAGCAGCACACGGCATATGGAAATGTGTTTTCTAATATATGCCACTGTTATGCATCTAAATGCAAATTATTGTCACATAGGAGATTTCCCTGTGTATGTGGAGGTGTATGGATTTTATTTGTGGCCCTTGTTCCCTCTTTAAAGAGCTACAGAGGACCTTGAAATACCTGTGACTTCTTATCATGGATTTTAAGGCTACGGAAACTACATGTAACTATTATAAAGCTAGTTATTTTTTAAGTTTGTACAAGAAATGTCTTTCATGTTAGATAAGTAAACATCAAAAAAGAAATGTCAAGCCATTGCTCCTCGCATGAGAGAGGAGAAATCAAAGATGATTTCAGCTCACAAGAAGATCAAGCTGCTGCAAAAGTTACTTTAATGAAAGCCGAACTGACTGTGAGCTCTGGCATGTGGAAGCAGACAAAAGAATATGTTCAGCCCTCCCTCCCAGATGTCTTCACTCACCATTAGTCAGGACAAAGTTAAGAGATACCCTCAAACTCAACGCAGAGAATGTTAAGCCATGTTTGTCTATGCCTGAGCGGAGCAGACAAGACAAAGAGAGTTGTTCCACAGCTGAATAATTGTAGTTGTTGCCCTGGTGTCATCTTTTGTTGTTTCAGTGCCATTTAGTTTGAGAGGTATTTGTCAAGCTTGAATGCTCCCAGACAAGCAGGGATGATATACATTGTGTTTGGCAAAGCAAGTGGGGGTCTGTATACTACGGCTGATTACAGCGTAAGCAATTCTTTTGTGAATTTTCATCACCATCTAATTTGCAGCTCTGTTTGATTATAGAAATTATGATGTAACAAACAAAACACACGCAGGCTTAAGTGAAGTAAATAAGAAATTATTCAAATACAGATGCATTTCTCAGTGTGTGTGGATGAATCACTATTAAATAATAAAATAATTGCGATTCCCTCTCTCTTTCCCTTACGCTCTAGCAGGAATACAGTGCACGTAGCAGGGGTTATTCATTTCTGAGAAACCCCACACCTCATGTACCTGACTGTGTTCATTGTATGTGACGTGTGTGTTAATGCAATTACAGCTCCTTCACCCAGCTGACGGTTGTGTCACATCCAACAGTGCACCTCAGCTACATCACCGTGACTGATGGTTGGCAGTGGTCTGGCCCACACACCCCTAGTGGTGGTTTACTTTTTTTTTTTTTTAAACAAAGCACCCTGTCCTTCCTAGATGGATTTGAAATCACACAGCACCTCCTACTGTTTGAAAAATAACATCTCGCTCTGTCAGTGGGCCAGATGGACCACAGCAAGTTATTCACTCAAGCTTTTATACGGTTAAGTGCTTGATTCATATGCTGCCACTGTGCAGAAACTCCTGAAGAGTTGTCTTTGTGAGGCTGACACATCCAGCAGCAGGGAGGTCGTAGTAATGCTTGCTTCACAGTAATGCTTTGAGACATACTGTAAAGTATCGTTCTTCAAGGTTAGAGCCTATAATGGCTTTATTTGCCGCACTGGGTAAGGTTTGTGGGAATAACACCTGACAATGGTCACAATTGTCTGTTTATTTTTTATCATTTTATTCCCGTTCCCTTGCCACTCTCTGTTCACACAGCAGATTATTCAGATATACCTTCCTGTCTCCATCCCTCACACCCAACTGCTCACCTTTGTTTCATTCCCTAATCACCCACCTCCCCCTAAGCAGTTTAATATATAATAAATATACATGATTGATTCAATATATTCCATCTGTACAGGCCTATAACCCTGTGTTTTCACCCTGTATTGTTCCTGTCTTCCTAGTTTGTGTCTGTACTTCCCAATGAAAATGTATGCAACCGTAATTGCATCTCCTTCATCTCAATAAGGGTTTAAATGTGCTGAAAACCCAGAGGCTCCCTTGGTCACAATTGTCATCTTACATTTGGGAAATATCACAACCTAATAACCTAAACAAACTATGTGGATACATCTGCTGTAAATATCTATATCTCTGCCAACTTCAATCTAATTTAGTTCGAGTAGCCTCTCCTTTGCTTTTTTTTTTTTTTTGACTCCCAGCCAGGAGGAAATGTCACCATCAAACAGACAAAGGAATAAAATGTAACAGCTTACAGAGACACTAGTTAAAATGTCAAGCAGTGATGAATAAAGGTTTGTTATTTAGAAGAATAAATATGAGTACACATCCATCCTCCTCCTCTTATTCTACTGTGTGAATGAGAGGCACCTGAGATAATTTGTGAAATAGATGGAGATGTCATGCTCAAATTACCCAGACGGTTCCTCCTTCACACCGGAGCCGTGGGAGCTGACTAGATGTCTTGCTTCGGTGTCTTTAAATTAATGAGGCGCTTTGTAAGGAGGAAATTCATTGTAGGGGATCTATGGTTGGTGTGAAAGAGACTAATCCATGTGACTTTAATGTTGTTTGTTTCATGCGTATCAAAGAAAAATATTAGCCAGGATTTTACAGTGCTGCAGAGAACTGTAAAGTGATATTACAGTTGCAACACTGAACATGATAGGAAGCTATAAAATGAATGAACTGAAAATGAATGATAATACAATACATAAATCCATGACACTTCCTCCACCCCTTACAGAAATGATGAAACAATTGCAACACCACGAGAGAAACACTAGATGGCGTTATTTGAGAGGAAGTTACTGATCCAAGGCACCAAAACTTCAAAAGAAAACGTCAACAGCCTAAATTTTTACATTTGCACCACCAACTTTGATTGAGGCAATAAATGTAGATTTGCAATTTGAAATGTAGGTCAAGATTTATAACAGTCTCACACGAATTATGGATCCATAGTCTAAGAATAGCTTCAACCCTGTGATAATTTCTCAAAGGCTATTTCACTTTCTAATATCTGTAAAGACAATTAGAAATCAGTCGTGATGTTATGTTACATTGTTTAGGCATAGTTGACTGAAACTTTCCCAGGACGCTGTGGATTTTTCACCACGAAAATCTCCACTATGAACGAGATTAAGTAATGCAGCAAAAATGTCTGAGCAGTGAGACTGATACAGCAAATGTAAATGTCTCGGTCAAAGCAAGATGTCACGGCGCGCAGAGTCTCGGTGATCCCGAGCGTGTCCATCTGCGGTGTTACGCACAGGGAGAAGCGCGCTGAGCTCCCAGCAGAGGTCCTGTGGGGACAGTAAGGATCACACCGCGCTACACCGGCCGAGGTGGGGATGCAAAGGTGTTTGACGGCAGCTGAGCCTAAAGGATTTTAGACCCTGAGAGCAGTCGGTGGCTCTCTCCCACGGGCTGCCTCGGTTAATGGTGATCAGGGTGAGCGGGGTGGTCGCCGCCTGCATCTCTGTGTGTGTGTCTCTCCCCTCCTCAGCGCACAGGCGCCCTGCACTCCAGTCTGCTGACACACCGGGAGGACAGTCCGCACTACACCTCCGTGTCATTGGACTCTATGTGGATACAAAGCCCGGCCAGCACTGATCCATGGAGATAGTTTAGTGGGAACTGCAGTCTGCGACCTTTTACATGAAAACAGGTAAGTGACTTTAGCTTTATTTTGTTTTTAAAAGGCACATTTTTGGACAGCATGTTCCCAATTCTACAACTTGAAACAGCTCTTATCCAGTGGGGGTTATTCTTTATCGCTATCACATTTTGTGTGTTATCACTCGGATTGCATCTAAAGGACAGAGAGATATATTCATATCAGCCAACCAACTCGTATTAACACCGAATTAAAACCAGAATCAGGCCTTTTAACTGTGTAACCCTCGCTCGTCCTTTTAAATGACTAGTCCCTAATGTTTTTACTTGGACCCACTCTTATGAGGAGAGTGCGAGATGAAATCATTTGTGTGCGGAGCTGAATTAATGAAGCCATAAACTAACTGGGTTGTTAAATCCAGCATATGGCAGAAAGTCGCCAGATGAGCAGGGGGACAGCAGTGAGACCGAGGAGACAATTGGTCTCTTGTGTGTGGACGGTTTTATGATAATGAAAGTGGACCCCGCTGGCCAGGCCAGTCCTGAACACAAAGATCATTCTCAACAAGTCCCGTGCTGTGGGCGCCTGTTTGGTGCTGAGGCAGCGAGTGTGTGTGACAGCACCATTATTCACCAAGATGCCTAATTGCACCAGTATTACAGTGGATGGAGAAAAAAAAAAAACCTGTCTTGATAAGGTGACCCAAATGGAAACAAAAATTCAGCGCAGTTGCCATTTGGCCCCACGTCCTAATTTTACCATTAGATTCAACAATCTCTGGTCACAGTGTGGTCAACTGTGAGAGCTGGTCAGTGTAAGAACAACACTTCAACACACTTTATTTAACAGACACTTATTTGTTATCCCATTGTACATTTTCCAGATATTCGAGGGTTTTTTATATCATTTACAGCCAATAAACTCATTATAGTCTTTTAACACAAATATAATTATACAAATCGGTCTTAATATTTCTCTCAAAAATGTGTCTTGTTTCCAGTTGCATTTTTTTCACATTTACACAAGGGGCCCATATGAAATTGGAAGGGACTGATTATGTTTACACTATTCAGAGCAATAGAATCAATAATAAATAAAATAATAAAAAAAAGTATATCCTGTGTAGACCCACTGATTGATTCAGGAAATCATGAGTCTTGCTGCCTGGAGATGCTCATGAATCTTGCATGTGCACCTCCATTGTGTGTCTGTTCAAACAAAAGTGGAGAGGAATAAGACACAATTAGGGAACTGCACATCACTTAGGGTGTAAGTGTTAGCTGTTTGTGGGAGAATTCATTAGGATGTAATGGATTGTGTGGCAGTTTCACTGAAGAAGTAGGAGAACATGATTCAGATTTATCTTCCCAAGCACATAACAGAGATCAATAAGGACTAGAAATGTGTGTGTGTGTGTGTGTGTGTGTGTGTGTGTGGTGAAGGGGGCGTATACTTGAGTGCAAATACGCTATTTATTCCTGGAAAGGGAATAGGACATACAATTTGGCTGATGCGAGAGGCACACATGTCTTTTAGAAGGACTCCAAGGGCCAGAAAGTCAGGCCATCATGTATTGCTGATTCTCTGTCCAGATGCAATCCCTTAATGCACTCTGAGAGTCGGAGATCTAATAAGAAGTGGAAGAACATCTTCAATAATGAAACCCCACCTGCATCTCTGCAGCAGAGTGAGGGCTGGGGCCGAGAGGCTTCATAAATAACAGAAGCCAGACCTGACACGTGCTGCTCCAACGTCTGGGAACTGCCAATAATCCCTCTCATCTAGTAAGATGCTGCTCTTGCAGAGCGAAGGGGAGAAAAAGCAGGCACAATGCTTAGATTTTAGTTTGCAGTCATCAAGTAAATGCAGCCCAGTGCAGCAGCTTAACTCTGCAGAGAGAGATTGTGGATATTCAATCACCTTTTACTGATGAGGAGAACACAAGAAGAGCTTTCCCTGATCGTTTAGCCTTTAACAACACAGGGGGCCACTATTGTTTCCACTGCCAAAAACACCTTGAAATGCTGACAGAGTTTTAGTTATTTCTATTGGTTTCTTATGATAATATAAAATTAGTTCTTATTATTTTATAAAATAGTGTCTCTGTTCCTCTCCTATATTTAAATTCTGTAATAACTTCTACTGCTTCTGTAGTCCGTGTTTTACGAGGCAAGTCAGCGTCATCATCTTGACACAGACATTAATTTAGATGTAGTTGTCACAGGAGCATTGTTGTGATACAAATTAATTTCCTCTCCAATATTTGAGATAAATCCCCTGTAGCAATTAACCTGCATTTGAGCAATTAACCTGTGTTTGTCGCTATCTAATAACTACAGACTCTTGAGACTCAATCCCCTACCTTCCTTCTCCAGCTTTGTGTTCACTGCTATCCTTACATTTCACCGTGAGGTAGGAGATTGTTGTACGGCATTAAACAAGTAAATCACATGAGTGCTTGTTCATTTACTGGATAAATAAAAAGCGTAGCCTCCTCTGTTGTGGACTTTGTTGTTCTGCTATGAAGAGATCCTTTCTTCTGAAGCAGAATGTGACTCTTGCTGCTGTTCTTAAGACGGACCCAGTGGCTGACGGAGCTCGAGGCCGTCCCTGCTATGAAAAGATAGCACTGTGTTGAGCTCCGAAGATTGACCCAGCAGGCCTCGTGACTCTCCTGTTGTGTCTCGCAGAGAGTCTCATGAGCGTGATTTATTTAGTCCACAAGTTAGCCTCAAAGAGCAGCTTTCATGCTGTCCGTGCTATACTGAGAGCGACTCGAGAAACAACGATAGGTGTATGTTGAGTACACCACTCCAGCGACTAAGTCCTGTACATCAAGCAAATAAGCCAGAAGACGGCCTTCGTGGCAGTAATCCGCTTTGCTCTACAGTACACTAAATGGAGGTTTTTCTTTCAATTGGCCATCTGCATCTGTGTGTGTGTGTGTGTTTTTGTATTGCGACCGAGAAGGAGAGAAGCTTTTTATCCCCCTTCAGCTGCCGAGTGCCTGAAATATTTAACAGGGACTGCACTATTTTTGGGTTTGTGCTCGGTTTGTTGTGGGAGCTTATGTAATATGTAGTTTCAGCTCAACGTGCACGGTGGTGTTTTATACCAAAATATACAGCGTTGACTCGGCTAACTTAAGCGTGGCGGTGTCGTGAGCAGTGAGAGATTTTCAGACAAACTGTACCACCACCATAAAGGACATTGTACAGTTGAGATTTATGATGAAACTGGGGCAAGGACTCCTGCACCATCTGCACACTGATGAATTTAATTGCCATTTTTAATACAGTGTCTCGCACGTCAAGTAGGCAGGGCAAGTCCAGATCGTCTCAGGTTTCTTGTTTCTCCGAGATATTGATCACCTCATCTCTTATCCCTCCGACTGCCTCCATCTCTCCCTCTATCCCTCTCAATTTGTCTCCCATCTCTCTGCACTGTTCTCCTCCCTCTGCTCTCCTCTCTCCTCTGAGGTGTCAGATTCTCTGACTCATGCCCTGGTGTGGAGGATGGGAGGAAAGCAGGGATGAAAGGGAAGAGAGAAAAGTCATTTTGCAGATAGAGAGAGTGACCTTCATCCAGTAAGAGGGATGGGATAAAAGCTGGAGTTAATACCCTGCCAAAGTGTATTCTCCACCACGCCAAAAAAACCATTCAGAATGATATATGGTCCTAATAGAGGCTCTCTGATAATAAGAAGCATGCCATTGTAAGGCAAGGCAAATGATCAGAAAATTCCAGCGTGGTATCCAGAGGGATAAACACTCTGGAGAAGTCCGAAAGGAAAACAACAGTGTAGCATGTGACGTACAAAACCAAGGGAAGATTTTCATATGCTTCCTCTCTTCTGGTTTGTCACTGAAAGCTAAATGACAGTCACGCAGCATGTAGACCTGGGCCACGCTGTCCCCTCGCTCGGTAAAGCCAGCCTAAATACAAGCTCAGACGGTGTCAGTGTGTGTCTGGAACCAGCGGCCGCTTGGGAGATAACAACTGACAGCCCAGAAACATGGCTCTGTAAGGTTCATTATCTGTATGTTTGTGTTGTTTTATCCTGGCCGGCAATAATGAGAGGGAGGAAGGGACTCGGGTTTAGCTAATGAGGAGACGCAATCCTGTTTGAAAACAACTGCATCAGACCTGATCAATTTATCTAGTTTCTTACAGGGTGTCCATGTTTTGTACAAGGGTATATGCTTATAAATACCCACTGAGCCAGAACTAACTATACACTGCTCCACCCTGACAGTCACACAAACTGATGGCTCTGTATAGACTGCCTTAGTAGTGTGTCAATTACTCCGTTGTTCATTAGCGGCTGAATTCACTCCTAAGTATGCAGATTTGGGCACAGAGGGTGATCTGTATCTAAGCTGTATAGACAAATTGACATGATTGCAAGCTGCAGTGACAAGAAGAAGCCTTGACAGTATTGATTCACGCCACTTTGAGATATGACAGACTTTGCAAATGCAGCTGTTACTAATGTCAATAATTTATTCATCCATCTCCTGAGGCGTTGTAACGGTGAGAAATAAAATGCTGATATGATAGATGAAAGGTGTTTGGGAAATAAGGATGATATTTTCTTTTCTTTAATCAAATCATTATTTAATAACTAATTTAATAGTCCTACAATTTTTTCACGCCAGCCAGAAACCCTGCACAGTTTGAGAGGACACGTGACTGTTTTGTTTGTTTTTACAGTCTATAGGAAATCTGGTAATTTTAAAACACCACATATTACAAGATGAAAAAAAACACACCACCGTAGGGTAATCTTATCAGCGTCAGCCCACATTTAGGAGCAGTGGCTGCAGTGAACTCGACTGCCGGCCGCCTCTTCTGCTGCAGGGAAGCCGAGCTGGCTCCAGGAGCAGCAGGCAGCTCAGGGGTCTGATAACCCTCTCTGGGGCCTTGTGGTTGACAGGCGACTCGCACTGCAGGCTGACACGGTTATGCTTTAACACCAGATGAAGCCGGGGGCTGATAGGAGAGGACGGTCCCCTCTGTGCCGAGGGCTGACCCCTCCCATTATATGTGACAGAGCTGAGACAGACACGCTGAGAGATGAAACACTGCTCTTTAATTTCAAGCCTCTCCTGTTTCACAGCTAAAGCCCTCTTCTGCTGTCATTTTTTTTTTCTTTGTCTTCCTAGCAGAGAGATTGTGGAAGTGAAGAACCCTAATAGGTCTATGTATACTGAGTTTATGTGGAAAATCAGATTTTTTTTTAACACAATTGACTTTTTTTTTCTTGGTAGTGGGTGATGCCCCACATTTCCTCACACCAGTCCAAATTTAGCAAATGAAAATCAAAAGACAGTTGAAGGATTTGCTTGAGTTGCCAGCTCTGTCAGTCAAATCGGATCAAACCACATGCACATCGTAGCGCTGAGTATTAAACATTTAGCATGTTTTTACTGGTAGCTGCAGCTCACAGAGAGTGTGAATGTCCATGAGATATTCTTCCAAAGGGGAGCTTTATAAAACGTGCTTTATTTACTTTTTAGGTTGTGTGTGCAGTCTTCTTCCAGCTGTGGTAATATCACTCTGCAGCACAGCTCATAAAATTAGTGATGAATCCTAATATGACCTGTGGCTGTGATGTGATTAAAGCTAATCCCAACATGCATTCCCTCTTTGAGTATTTCGTTCATCACAAGGAACTGAGTTCATTTAATCAAAAAGCAACTGCATGAAGTTGTAATTCTGCTGAAATGTAAAGTCTCCAGTGTCATCTGAGCATCCACCATATTCGTCTATTTAGACGCTGGTGTAGACTGTCTCTTGTCTGCAGGATGGAGATTCATAGGCACAAACTCCCAGTACCCTCGTGTAGATATGAGCACACATTTTATCCCCGAGTATCTCAATTGAGTTTGGAAGAGACTAGTGAGGAGGAGCCTGGAGGATGATTTCTTTTCCCTCGTGTAGCTTTTTGTCATTGTGTGAGGAGACAAAGCTCTCATTATGTCATCCCATGTACTCGAGCATGGCAGTAGTTTGAGTGTGTTCATGACAGACGGATGCACAAAGTCTTCCTGTAGAACTTCTTCGCAGATCAAAGCCTGTCCGCTCTTGTGTTTCAACTGGACACTTTGTGTGTGTGAGAGCTGTGTGAATTGTTGGCTCCTTTCATCCCAGCAGCTGTATGTGGGTATGTTTGTGTTTTGTTTTGGTGCACCACACAGACCCATGAATGTTGCTGTTTGTATGTGTGTGTGTGTGTGTGTGTGGGGTTGTGTGAGCATGTGTGTGAATGGTCTCTCACCTCTTGCCCTCATCGTGCACGTGTACACACATTGACACCCTCTCACTTACTGCTCTATATGTGCCCACTCGGGGTGGTGGTGGTGGGGGGGGCCCTGTCCTCTCTGCCTGTGTGTGTTTATTGAGCAGACACTCAATACCCACCCCCCCAGTCCCCTGTATGTACTGTATGCAGAGGGGAACCCTGTTTCTGTCGTTCACCATGGGGACCAGGCGTGTCCTCATTCCTTCTTCATTTCCTATAAGCCAGCCCAGAGCCGTCTGTTTGCCGGTTGTGTGAGGGACATGGTTGTCTCAGAACAGGTGTCCAGTCCTCTAGACAAGCGGGTTGTACAACATCCTTTTCATCTCGACAGTCTCTGTGGAGTGGAAGCTCCTGAAAATATGGCAAGCCAAAAAAAAAACACTTGCTGACGGCTGTCAAGAGATGTATGCTGGTTGCTTTTATCCATGACATCTTTGATGTGTGCTTTATGAAAGACCATAAAACTTTATTTCTTTTGATATATTTATTTTATTTGAAGATGATTTGGGATTATAATACTGTATAATATAATAATGTGTAGTCTTTTTTTAACATTGTAATTTTAAAAGTCAGTTAAACGCATGTTTGTGTTTGATAAATTGATAATAATACTGTGCAGTATGTTCTCGTATCAATGAAGTGTAGTCATATGTGCAGTATATTATCTATAAAGTATTGGCTGATATCATATCATTCTTTCTTGGACAAATTCAAATTACTTACAATTATGACTTATAGTCTGACTTATTTTGTCTGTGAATTATTTAGAATTATTGAGAGCATGTAGCAATAATTATTTAGATTTATTTAGAGCATGTAGGACCTGTCTAAAAATAGAAAGAAATGCTGTTTTGATATATTAATTAAGTGTCATCTGTGACAAAAACAACAAGCTCTTACTTTTGAGAAGCTGGAAATGCAAATTTTGGGCATTTTCCTTAAAGAGTGATTGATTACTACAGCAGCAGAATCATTTCCTTTTGATTGACTGCTTGATGAATTACTCCAAACTGCAGAAACGCTTTGTAACTCTGTTACTTACAATAAGTGATGGTGCAGTAATTTGCTGGTATATGAAAGTTGGCGTAAAAGAAAATAAATAAATAACATGGTGTTTGTTCTAATGTAAAGAGTTTTGCAAATGTGGCCTCTGCAGTGCTCATTCACTTAATTGCTACATGCACATTTCAGCATGTGGCAATTAGCACTGAACACAAAGTGCAGCTCAGGCTGAACCAGGATGTGATTAGTTTTGTAGATATTTGGTCAATAGCCAAAGTATTGACTAGATTAAACCAAGTAACAACAAATGTCTGCACACATTTCCATGTCGATCATCCTATAGAAAAGGCAGCGAATGCTAAAATCAATAACATGCATCCTCTGACAATTGTGGATACATCCAATATTTTTTAAGATATTTCAGTAAAAGGCGTAAATGTTGTTGATGATGCAAAAGGAAAAGTCAGTATCACCAAAGTCAGATAGGCCCATCCTCTGGGGACCATGATGTCTGCACATACGGATGGATATATAGTAGCCATTGCACAAATTGTCTGACTCCACTATCCTCAGAGCCATCCTACTAGCATGACTAATATCTCAAGCAAATCAATTATTTTTTAACCAAGCTGAACTTAGTTGACATAATTTCATGCTTATTCTGCAACATTTCATGTGCACGTACTTGTGGTGTTGCCTCCAAATATGGTCGTTTAGATTTAATTTCTGATCTGTAAAAAATAAAAGATTTCATTTCCTGAGCACTGGCATTTCTTGCCACATCAGACTTTATTGTAGCAATTTAACCTTGTTCAAATTATGGCTAACGCTACAAATAATAGACGCAAATTGAAATAGAAGGCTTTTCTCTTATGGCCATTTGTTCTTGAGTCAGTCACTTGGTTTCACAAAGTCATGCTTAATTCACTGTGTATAAAGATGACTACAAGCAGTGACTCAGAACTGAAGCTCTTGCATGCTGTACTCAGTCAGGCAGAACAAGACCAAGGTTACAAACTCAGTGACAGAGAAGCAGAACAGTGGACGGGCTCTCCGTCTCTCCCTCCTGGTTTGACTGCATGTTGGCAGCCCGCTGCTGCAGTCTGCACTTTGCTAATTCCCTGTTCTGAGTTACCAGGTCTAATTTAGAACAGAGGGGCTCTGTTCATCCTGGAACGCTGCTGCTTGGGATTCTGGAAATGAGAAGTTCAGAGGCTCACCGCCCTCACACAGACACAGAGCACATGCCTTGTTATCAACCCACAGAGATGCACATAATGATCCCTCCAACCATTAACTCCTAATGCAATAAAGTGCTAACATTTTAGCCATGCCCTTCAGTGCCTAAACATAATGAAGTTAGCCCACGGGTTGCGCAAATGTGCTCTGTGATAACACATGTGTTCAGGATGCATCGATCAAGCTTAAAGTCATGATTACTTGGCCTTACATCTGTAGCTAATGGCAAGTGAAATGCTCCAGTTTTTGTTTATCTGCAGTCAGCCCCTTGGGATTTGTTTGATATTTATGGAAATCGTATGGAGATGAGCTTCAAACTGATAGTTTTGTAAGTTAATCCAATGAGCATCCTTTTTAAAAAAGCAGAGGGAGTTTGATTTGATGCAATATAATCCAGCAAAATAACCCCCTGCTCCACTTACTACCACATTTTGACTGGCGTGTCAAAGTGTGCCATGGCCATGGTGGAAATATAAAACTCATGGAGACAGTCAAGCTCTGTGACATCTTAAGAAAGATGTGCATGAGCATTTGAACGTGTCTTTGCAAGCATCCAGTACATAAATAAATCAACCAAGCAGCGATGGCCTTGTGCGCTAAGTAAAAGCAATAAACCTGCCTACAACAAGTCTCTCAGGCATTGGATCCCAACTAAAATAACAGCCATTTATTAAACATGATCTCCTCACATAACTCACAATACCTACATACAGCATGCAGATTTATAAAAAACACACACATGTTTCAGGCCGTGTCAGTGGGATTGCAGCAGTGGGCTGGTATACAGCTGCACTGTGGGCTGTAGGAATGCATTTGGCAGACAAACAAGTGGCCTCGATCAGTCAGAGAGGAGACGATAATTTGTGAGTGTGTTGTTACTGAATACGAGCGGTTGAATGACGATGAAGAATTCCTCTGCCAGGTGTGGACTTCCTCAATTAGCTGAAAAGCATCATTAACATCAAATGCATTTCAGCGTAGTATTGAAACGAGTCTCTTAATTAATTAAAACGTCTATTAATCAGCTAAATTCAAGGCTTTTTTTGCTTACTTTAGTTAAGACTAAAAATATCTCAACAACTGTTGGAGATTGTTGTAAATTTTGTACATTTGCGAGCGCCTGTGGCTGAAGGGTGACGGCGTAAGCCACATAGCTGCAATATCCCTGGTTTGATTCCAGACAGGGACCTGTGTGGTATGTCCTAACTCTCCCTCTCACCCCATATTTCCTGTCCTGCGCTCCACTCACAGATATCTAATAAAGGCTACACATGCCCCCAACATGCCTCTTTTCCTCTAGTGCCTCCAGTAGGTTGACATTTTTGCTTTTTAGCAAAGTATTTCAGCGACAATATGATAGATGCAATGTCTTCATGTTTGTTTCAAATGCCACAACATCTCTCAATATCTGCTGAATGGATGGGTGCAAAATGTACAGACATTTGTAATTGTGTTTGAATGACTAAAATCATCTCAGAATACTGTACTAGAAACTGCTGCCACAGAAACCTAACCTCAGCTGTAATTTGGGATTAGTGCTACTTAGCAAATGCTCACTTTTTGTGAGTATGTTAGCATTGTGGCTTTAGTATTAAGTGAAAGCAGCACTGTGCTGAGGTACAGCAGCACAGAGCCTCCCCTGTGACGGTTCAGACTAACAAGACGTGAAGAAGACACTGTTAAATGCCTGGGATATTGAGATGAGCATTTAACACAATTTTATAGACTAAATGATGAATCTTTAATCAATTGAAATAATGAGCAGATTAACTGAGAGTGAAAATAATTGTTGTTTGCTGCCATAATTGAACGGAGCACAACCATTTGCTATTTAATTTACAAACTATCTTTGGCGTTAGGTTCTGCTAATCATGCTGCATGCTGCTAGCTATCCTCCATTTATTTGTCCTTCTGCATAGTCCTCCCTTATCCTCACTGACAAATGTAAGCAAATATAAATCAAGAGGAAACATGAATGATTCCATAAACTAATTATACACATCATGCTGAGACTGTGAGCAGCCAGGTGACTCACACATTAATCATCATGCCGTTTGTCATATAACTGAACTGTGCGAAGCTGCTGCCACAGTCTGGGATCAGGACAGATGCTTCTCATTTGCTGTCTGTGCATTTACAATTCTGCTATGTCCGTCCAGTGTCTTTTTTTTTCTTTTTTTTCCTCCAGCTGACTGTAATGGAGCCGATAAAACCAGATCCCACAAAGAAGCTCCAAACATTTTTAATTTTAGGGAAACTGTCATGAATTAAATTTGATTAACTGATGCCACATTCACCACAGAAAGATTCTTCTTTTTTTTTTTTGCATCCAATTTAAAAAATCACCGAGCATGCTGTGAATGTAACTGCCTGTCAGGTAATGAAGACACAGAGAGCATTCAAGTCTTCGATGGCCACCCACAGTCTGTTAGGGTCCCAAAGCTCTGATGAGATGCGACAAGGCTGACACTGCTCCTGTTTTTTGATCAATATCCTGCACACACAATGGTGTTCATTATGACTTTGTTATGAATATCATCATCAATATTACATCGACTTAAACTAATGAAGAAGTTCCTCACAGAGATACTTGCAATTACAATTGGACTGTGCTGCCCAAAAGCCCCTTTGATGTTATAAATGTGTTTGATTTCAGCTTTGATTTGTCCTCTATTCATCTGAGCATCCTTGATCCCCCAGAATCATCATTCAGTCAACAATACAGTTACATGCAGTACAGGCATGCAATTTCCGAGAGATGAACTAGAAGACAGCCATTAGTTTTAATAGTACCACATAATGTTCAGTGGATGATGACATTGAATTAATGTTACTTGTCAAGGATTTATAGTGTGAGTGTGTGTGTGAAAAAACGTGTGGACATACGAAACACATCTTTTCTAGGAAGGAAGTGTCCTTTGAATAATAAATGTGAAATAATTAACAATTTCATTACTGTAACTTCTGGTCTCTCTCAGAGCAGCAGTGAAGGACCTCGGAGAGCCAGAGAACGAGCGCTGGCCTTCGCTTGACTGAGTGACCAGCGAATGAGCCTTGTTCATGCGTCTCCCTGCGTGCCACTCCCACATCGCTATGAACTGTGAGCAGGACTTCTGCGACGGGGGCTTGGGAGTGACCCTCACACTACGACTGCTCATGCATGGAAAGGTTGTTTACAAATGAATGCATGCTGCAGCACAGCCTCATAAATGACACACCTGATTCATACAATTGATGAAAATGAAAGGTTACTGTGAGGATTATTTGCTTTTGCTTCTGACCTATTTTTATTTATGTAATTATGTTTACCTCTTTGTATTCAGGAGGTTGGCAGCATCATAGGAAAGGTAAGAATTCCTATTTTTCTTCTACTTTAGAAATTACTGCATATATAAAGGTATTAACCATAAAAAAAAATGATATTCCTTCAACAGATTAGTTTGATGTTTTAAAATGCTGTGCCTGTATCTAATCTTATGTAAATCTGTAGGTAGTTTCCATTGTTCTAAGCCTAAATACCTTACTGATG
Organism: Pseudochromis fuscus; assembly: GCA_900323345.1. Taxonomy (NCBI): domain Eukaryota; kingdom Metazoa; phylum Chordata; class Actinopteri; family Pseudochromidae; genus Pseudochromis; species Pseudochromis fuscus. The sequence continues at coordinate 19,715 of OOFC01013315.1, read as the reverse complement.
GCTTTTATGTGGATTCATAAAAAGCCTTTGTAGAATAATTTTCCTCTCCATCTCAATTCTGTTTTCAAATCATCAGAACACAAAGCCCTCTAACAAACAGTTGTTGTTCTGAATACCCCCATCCTAAATATAATTGCCTTTAACCAACCCTCTTAAGACCTCACCGCCACCCCCACCTCCCGTAAAGCGCCACAGTAATCCATCAAACAAAAACATTAGTGCATTGGCTGCGAGCCTCCTGTTGAAGCTGAGCTCCAAAGACATATTACTGTTGGCCCCTCGTGGGCACTTTTGGTGTCTGCTAGAAAAGGGTCTATTGGGACTGTGCTGCTTCAGTAGTCCCTGCTATCAAGCCCTGTACACCTACAAAAAAGACATCAATGGAAGACAGAAAAAAATAAATGAATGCAGAAAATTGGAACGTGCTGAAAAGAAAGATGTCACAATGGATACGCTATGTGTCGCCGCAATCTAGATACCGTATCTTAAAAAAAAAACTGTGTGAAGGGAAGGAGACGAAGAGTGAGATGAGGTTGGTACGCACTGTGCAGCTCGACAGAGGGAGGCACTTGATCTGCAGTACTTGGACTAATAACTTACCACTCCACCCACCAAGCCTTTTTTTTCCTCCTCTTCCTGTCTCTTTGGTAAAACCCTCATCTCCTTCCCATCAATAGAAGACAAACACCGGAGTCACAATAGACGGCAAATAATACGTTTTCCTAGAAATTACGCTGTAGACTGGGCGTGAGATGATACTGCGTTTGATACTCTTGTAAAGGACTGGTCATCAGCTGGTGCATGAAGGTGTGAATGGAGCTATGACAGCTCCAGAAGGACTTTTAGCCAAAATAAAAATGGGGGTAGAGGAGAAGAAGCAGCAATCAAATAAACAGCGGCGGATGTGTTGCAGTGTGACACACGTCTGACAAAATGTTCTGGTCCCTGACAGGAGCGCTTCACAAACTGCATATACCATTACAGCAGGTGTACGTCCCCCTCTGATGCTCAGATATATGATTTGTTTTTGCCGAGTTAGTGCAGAGGACATCACCACGATACATTGCACATTGAAACTCTTGCTGATTTTTTTTTTCTGATAAATTTCAATCAGACGTGGTTTGAAATGGCAGGCTTCACTTAGAGGTTGAGGACACTGTGATGTAACTGTTTTTTGATCTCAAGCACATTTGATTCTGTTTAAAGATGTCCTTCATCTTTTTCAGAAAGGAGAGACTGTGAAACGAATACGAGAAGAGGTACAGTGTCCAACTTATACACCGTATCTTCATATCATTTGTACATTTGTGAACATGTGTTTGCATACTGCTTAATAAGTAATGCTATTTACTGTTGTTGTGTTATGTAAGATTACTATATGGCTGTTGCTGTGTGTTGCTGTGTGTCCCTGCTTTTTGTATACAAACATCTCTTACTTCCTGCATCTGGTAGGTTCAGCTCAAGGAAAAAAAAACATAATTTAATTCCACACGGCTCTCTAATACTGGTCAGGCTTTCTGGCAGTTGTATGTATTAATAGTAATGCTCAGTTCTCTCAGCCTGCTTGGAAGCTTTGGCTCTGAAAAGCATACAGAACAGGTACATTGTCCAAATTGCCTTTTGAGCAATAACAGCACCTTTTCAAATTAAATCCTCTCTCTCTACCATTCACCACACCTCCTTTAGCAGCTCTCTCACCAAATCCCTTTTCTCTTTCTGGTACTGCTTAAAACAACTTCCTTTTTTCTGTGTCCGCCCCTCGATTCCCGCTTTATAAATCTCATGGGTGCAGCCAAACTGCTGCCGCTTGGTTAACTCTTTGTATTAAAACGTAATTAGGCTGACACTGTGGCGGCACATTTGATTCTTTCACTGGCTGCTGAGGTTTTATGTTGTACTTTATGAGGCAGAAGAATAAACAGAGGAATAGTGAGGTCATGGGACAATGCAGCTCTGCAGAGCTGCTGGGTAAACCACTCAGCCATGGTATAGTCATCCAGCCATCCATTCATCCATCCATCCATCCAGCCAGGCGGGCAGTTTTGGCCTTTGTTACTTCCCAACTGTGTGAGCCTCGTCCTGTCAGTCCCTCCCCAAGCCTTACAGCCACAGCAGGAGAATGACTCACTGGACTGACTGGAGAAAATGTCCCAGGGGTCAGAGTGCTGTCCAGTGTCTGCTCATGTGACTTTAACTCAAATACAAGGACACAAAATGGGAGGAGGCGAGGGCAGGAGTTTTATCGTCTGAGGGCAATGCCCGAGGAGGAACTAGATTATCAGCCGTAGATACAGAAATGTGCTGTAAAGCTTTCAGTCTCACCTCTTTTACCTCATGTCGCTCACTCTTTCTCACCCATGAATGTGGTGTACAGAACAGTTTGTCTCTGGACCCATTAAACCCCCTTTTCTCAGTTTGAAAACGAACCAAGACGACTGATGGAACAGCTTGAGAGTTTGGAAAATATGCATATTTTACCCTCTTGCCAAGAGTTAGATGAAAAGATGGATATTTGTTTCATGACTGTTTACTAAATATTAAATAAGATACGGTCAGCAGATTATTAGCTTAGTCTGCTTAGCATAAACACTGGGAAGGAATAGGAAAAGTGTATTTCCCGCGAGGTAAAAAAGTTCACCTGCCAGCACCTTCAGTAAGGAAGACATTGCCCATAGCCAAGAGGAAGTCCAGCACATAATGTCCAGAAATGAATTTTTATGGCTTTTTATGGATGATTTACAATTTGTTAGAGGTTTTAGACAGACTACCTCTTCAGTCCCTGTTCCCAAGCAATTTGGGTTAGAATATGTGTGAAGTAATATACATACTGTAGCTTAGCTAAGCACTTACACTGGAAATGGGGCAATTGCCAGATATTTGTGAAGGTTCATCCAGGTCATGGTTATTCAAGTACCGTTAAATCAGAGGAACTGGACTTTGTTGAAGCCAGTTCCCCTGATTCTACGATGCTTGGATGGCAATGGCTATAGAGTCCAGCAACAAAATCTGTCTTCAAAGTTCACTCACTGTATTTTGTTAGTTTCACTCATTCAAAGAACAGTAGTGGATTTACAGGATGTGCTTGTAGGTCAATAATACCAGACTTTATGCTAAGCTAAGTTAGCCAACTGCTGGCAATAGCTTCATATTTAACTGTTATCACAGCATCACTGATTTAACTCTCAGCAAGCAAGCACAGAATGAAGGTATTTCCTTTCTGTTTGCTAAATTATTCATTTACTGTTTAAATGTTCCTACAGAGCAGTGCACGTGTCAACATCTCAGAGGGCTCCTGTCCAGAGAGAATCATCACCATCACCGGCTCCACGGACAGCGTCTTCAGAGCTTTCACCATGATCACGTACAAGCTGGAGGAAGTGAGTGTAATACAGACTGTGTATAGAAATGGACAAAGCAACTGTGATGTCCACCCATTGGTTTGTGGACTCCCATTTTGAAGCCAAGAGATCGAAATTTGAACATCGCCATGTTGGTTGTTTGGAGCCAGAAGTGACCATATATGGTTATGAAGGGAGGAGGGAGGAGGTGGGTAAGACCCTTGAAGTTGAGCTCACTGCCCAAGTACTTGACTTCAGTGCTGCTCTTATTGGAGACCAGGCTTGTTGATCCAGCTAACCACGCCCCTACTTCATGTTTTTTTTTTTTTCAGATGGTCCACCAGATCACTAATAACAAGAATTAACTTTAGTCAATTTAATTAGATTTAATTTAGTTAGATTTTAATTGAAGTCAATTGGAGCCAGAGTTTTTTAGAGCCAGCCTCCAGTGGGCGTTGAGTGTTTTGCACTTTTTTGCACTTCGCATTGGCCTCATTTTTGTTACCCACTTGCTTCGGGATTTTTTTCAATACACAGTCTATGAATACACATCACTCATTGCAATTGTGCAGTTGTTGGTCTGTGAAGGTTTCATACATAAGAAACACACCAGGATACAATCAGAAAATGTCTGTTGCAATCTTTTGGAAGTTTTGTCTCTTGAAAGTGGAGCCCAAATGACTTGTTTGTGAAATCTGGAAAATGTGCAAGAAGCCATTTCCACCACATTATTACAAGAAATCATTCCCTGCACTTTATCTCACCACTAATGTGCTTTTATCGTTATCGATTATACTCTAAACTGAAGTGGTGGAAGGAAAAAAAGTGTAGCTTTATTTCATAGCCCTTGATGTGCTTTCAGATTAGATTACTCAGCAGATGAAAATTTGGGATAAGTGGATGTAGATGCTGTTGCAAATCCATTTTGACTTTTGTAAGAATGACATGATGCATTTGGTGCAAGAAGTTTGTTAGATTACATCCATCATTTTTATTATTTCCCGTTATTCTTTTTTCAAGGGCGGCACCACTTCAGTCCAGGTAATAAAAGTGCAAATGCTGCTAATTTGTACCTGTTAATGAACAGGATCTGTACACTTCTCACCCTCTACTAACGAGTCAGAGATGACAGTTTCCTCATGCTATTAATTCCCACGTCGACTGTCCATCACCAGCCTAATTAATATGGTGGAGTGAGAGTCATCTCAGTCTGATTTAGCATCATAGCAGATACCGGCGACGAAACAGGTGCTCGCCGCTCAGGTCGGCAGCCTTCAGTAAACATACGCTGGCTGGGAGCACAGTGCAGTATTCATTAAAGATCTTTCACACTCACCTCTTTTCAACCCTGAAACTCCTGAGTTTCCATGGCAACGTGTTGGCTGACCCACTGTGCGCCGCTTCCACAATAGTTGAGTTATTGTATGTCGGACACCTTTAATTACAAACAAAGGGAAATAATCTCATTCTTTATCAGTGAGTATACGACTTTGTTTCTGTCTCGATAGTTGATTACAAGAGCTCACGTATTTACATTTGGCGGCTGATCACGTGTGGGAGTTGTGTGCCTTTGTTTTACGTGGACATGATTTTTTTTCCCCAACTGCTGCAGCATTTATACAAATACAGACTCAGATAATGTACAACAATGTTCCAATAACACAATACATGCTCTGCTCTATCAAACATGTTTTTTGTTCTCAGGTGCTGAAGCACAGCATGCATGAAAGACACATAATCTTTCGTTATTGGAGTCCTTACCCCACCAGCAACACAATATGCTTTGGGGATTTATGCTTAGGAAGTCTTTGTGTGAGCAGCGCTTCTGCAACTCTGCTATTCACTTTGAGAGCCTCTTTTTTGCTACGGCACAGGAAAGTATCGGAACGTTCACAGTTGTTAAGATGTTGCTCGTATTTTTAGATCAAATCAAGAAAATTACTCCCAGAGTCTTGTGATTGTACAGATGAGCCGTGTGCTCTTCTTCTAATGAGACGGGACGTCAGAGAGCCTGATCTGCCTCACTAAATATAGACACGGAGCAGAGAGGCACAAGAGGCACATCAGAATATGCTTTTCAAATTTTAAGTTCACAGTTATTGGAAACATTATGCAGTTCGCTTCTTAAGTAAAATCCCTCGAGGCTACACATCCACGCTGTCCCCTCTTAAGTCAAACTCTGCTCATTTCTTTTGCAAAGTGGCCCCAGCATCAAGCATTTGAAAACAAGCTGCGTGCCTTGCATTCTGTCACACATTTGTTGTGGGTTGAGCTGTGATGGGAAGAGAGACAGCGAAGTGTATTTACATTTCAAAGGTTCACAGGGAGACACTGTTCATTAATTAAAAGCTCAGTCTCCACCCACAGCACAGCAGATGGATGTTTGCTACCTGCACTGTAAAAAAACACTCTTGGTCTAAATACGAAATTTAACTAAAGTTATATATAGGACACAGATAGTTAACATAAATATGTGGATGCAGAACTTGTCAATATCGTATTTATATTACAGGGTTCCTACACATTTGAATTTTTAAAACTCCAGACTGTTTCCATACCCTGATTTCCACACTTCTCGATTAAGAAATGCAAATAATTTTGGGACATTTGAGTAAATAGATGTGTATCATGTAAATAAATTATTGAATCATGTTTGTTTTCATTATTGTTATAACATGAATATTTTTCAATACACTAAATTCTATTTTCTGTACTTTCTGAAATTACATAGAAACCCTGATGTTAGTATATATCATAACCTCCCTACAAGTCTTAAGTAGATTATAAAATATTGTTTCTTAAGATTATAATACTTTTAAATTATCTAAGTGAAACAACCAAAATTTAATATATATGTGTATATATGTGTAACCTATTAAGGGTTTCCTGGCAGTTTGAAGGAAAAATTAGCATTTTTCAAAATGATATCTTCTTTTAGAGATGTGTAAATATGATGCTTGAGTCCAGTGACAAATTGCTTAGCTTGTGTTGCATCAGTGCTATATTTTATAAAGATTAAAGGAATGATTAAATAAATCACATATAACATGTTGATTTGTGAGAGTTAAAGGTGCCACTAGTGATTTATATTGATCTTCTCTTCTAACTCTCAACAACAAAGAAATTTTCCCAAAGATGTTGAGCTACACTCTGAAATTCAACTTTGAAATACAAATAAATACGAAAGAAGAAAACAAACATGGTGGACATCTCTGTATTACATGTATCTGAATTTGTAACCATTAAATTATTCAAGAAAAAGCAGTTTTCCTATAAAATCCACTCATTCAGTTTTTTCTTTAAAGCCCTGTAAAAACAACAACAAAGGAACCAGGCTGAATGTGGTGGAGGTAGGAGGGACATGAGTACAATGTGGTCAGACTCATTTACGCCACAGAGCGCACAGCTTGAAGCACAATCTTCTCACACTCAGTGCTGTAATTAATGTTTCTCCTTTCGTAGAATCCAGCAGTCTATACATAAATGATTAAACAGCCATTTAAGACCATGCAGTGGACTGGAGAACATACGTTGCTGGTCAGATCCCTGTGAGCACATACAGGAACATACAGATACAGAGGCAGAGGTTAATTAGGTGCAGACGCTGGGTTGTGCTTTGTTCTCTTTGCCTCCCACCCAAAGCTCCACCTGACACTTCCAGCATGGATCCCACCGGCTTTTCTGTGTTGTGATTCGTGTGGATGCAGTAGAAATGTAGCTTGGTTGCGCCATAACTAGTTCAACTGAAATCAGGTCTGCAGTGCTTGCTCTGGTCTTCATAGTGTTGGATTTTGTGGTAATTCTAATAAGCAGCGAAATGTCGACTTAGCTCGTCACAAATTGGCGTAATTGAAGAGATTTTTTTTTTATGTTGCTCAGTTTTTACTGTTTCATTTCTGGTGTTCAATTCAGCTAAGTTACTTAAAGAGTTAGGACTTAATTAAATTGAGATTTAAAGTGTGTTCAGATTAATATGATTTCCAAATGGACCAATAAAATGAGCTGGGTTCAAACTCGGTCCATGTTCAGTCCTAATGCTTTGAGTTAATACCCTCCAGTGACTTATTTCTCTTCACTTGACCCCTGCTGTCAGATCTTTTTCTTTTAGGACTCTCTCTGGCTCTCTCCCTCTTCCTCTGTTCTCATTCTTTTCAGGCCACACTCGCCACATTTTTCTTTTCCCATATCTCTCTCCAGGACCTGACTGCGCTGGTGGCCAACGGCACCATCAGCTCAAAGCCACCAGTCACCCTGCGGCTAGTCATCCCTGCCAGCCAGTGTGGCTCTCTCATCGGGAAGGGAGGGGCCAAGATAAAGGAGATCAGAGAGGTGAGCAGCCAGAACACAAATCTACTCCATCCTCTCCATCCTCTCGCTGCACAGGCAGGTCCAAGTCTGAAATATGAAAAGAACAAATCCACTCTTGGAAATGTGAAAGGAAGCTGCAGCTGGAAAAGAATGATATTAATTTTCTACGGTTTTGCTGGTTGGAGGTACTCTAAAACAAAATCACTGCAATTACAGTTCAAGTATATTATTATAATAAACTTATTTATATACAGCAGCAGAATGATAAGAACAATGGAAGTATACATTTGTTATTAAATACAACAGCAACAGTCTAATGACACATAGAGGTTCACAACCCAGCTCCCTACCCACTGAGCCACTACCGCCCCATTAGCTGAGGCTGATGGGCATTAAATTAGTAAGTATTGCAAATATTAACCGCCTTTTAGAGGTGATCGTGATGCTAGGGTGTCAGATATTTGTATGAAATTTTATGGTGACTCCTTCATCCAATAGGTGACAATACATTTCACTCATCCTCAGAACCATGCTGCGAACATGATGGAAGATAAAGCCGTTCACAAAGTAGCAAACTAGATGGCAGCACATATCATTTATCTGCACTTCTTAGGTGCTAAACTTAGACTATTAAGGCAGGAAATTAGTGAGACAATTCTGCCCACATATATCACTTCACGCAACATACACTATGACTCAGCAGTGGCAACTTTGAAAGGGAAAAACTCCTGACTACACTTAGTTGAAACATTAGGATTAATCTTATCAGATCTGTTGCCAGAGACATCTGACTGTGTAACTTTAGCTCTGTGCCAATCTACAAATAGAATCTCTCTCATTTTAGCCTAAACCTTCAGTGGTAATGATACACAGTTGATTTTCCGCAGTCAGACAGATTTTCTTGCCTTGTTCACATCCAAGTGTTGTGCATTGGTTGTGTTTGCTTGCTTGCTACAGGACACATGTTCAGTCGCAGGAACCGATGTGATCCGTGTGATTCAACCATGGCCTCCAGAAGTGTAGATAAAGCTTGAACACTTCAAATTCAACCCGCTCTCTTTGCCTGCAGACATGTTATGTTAAGGACACATCTGCTCCAATTAAGAGCACAACATCTTCTGATTGTAGATGACGTTTCATTTATCTCTAATCTGACATGAGTTGACTGTAAACACACTACGGTCTCTTTATGCATTGGTGGAAAAAAATATTAGGTCAGCAAAGCCAGCAGGAGGAAGCCGTGGCAGTGTAATCACAACTTGTCTTATCTCCAGAATCAAGTTAATCTTTTTTTTTTTTTTTTTTTTTTTTTTTTAAACCCCTATCATTTGCAGAGCACCGGAGCTCAGATACAGGTGGCAGGGGATTTGCTGCCCAACTCTACTGAGCGAGGGGTGACGATATCTGGGAATCAGGACTCGGTAATCCAGTGTGTCAAGCTCATCTGCACAGTAATCCTGGAGGTAGGAAGCGTACCATTCCTCTCTTTACGCCTTGCACCCACACCGAGCTGACGTTTTGTCAGAGCTTTGCTGCTGCAGCTGTGTGAGAGGAATAGCTGCTGTTGACATGCACGCTTTTATTTCACCGCCATGCAGTTATTGTCTGTTGCACTGCAGCAGAAGTCGATGCATTTTTAGTGGGCTGTTATGTAATGACACCTAGCACAGATGTTGATTAGCTTCAGAGCGAATCTGCATTTAGGACACAGAAAGTACCAGGAAGTACCCTTGTTGTTTGGACCATCTGCGCTGTAATCTGCAGTGGTAGACATCAGATAGAGTCGAGAGGTGGCGTGCTCAGGTCAGAGCTCAGCGTTCTTAGAGAGGACGCTAAGCTGCTAACAGAAAACAAACTGGCCCACAGCAAAATCTGTCCACCTTTAGACAACAGCTCTCTTGAGAAAATCGAGGAGGAGATGAGAAAAAAACAACCCCGAGCACAGTTTCTCCCTGTGTGTTCATGGAAGTGCACAAGTCCTTTTTGTTTTAGCATTGCAGCTGGACCTGACTGACTAATTGCTAGTTTGATCCAGTTTTCCAGGGCTTTCTTCAAAGGCTTGCAAGTTTCATTAGGATTCTGTACCAGCGGCGTCTTGCTTTTGGCTCCAAGATTTAAATTATGCAAAGTTATACAAAGAATTTGCTGTGACTGCTCTACATTTTAAACCCCAAAAAACTGTATCACCAAGCACTGCGGTTACTTGATAAGATATACAGTGTCATGTTCATTGTATAATCTCCTTTTCTTATGGGTGTTTGAAGAATTTTATCGTCGAATGTCTCATCGTCAGCGGATGCTTGATTTTTTTTGTCCAGAGGGCAAACCTCTGTAGAGCCTTGAGGCCTGATACATACTGAAGCTCAGAGCTGGTATCCACAAAGAGCGCTAAGTACGCGGCTTTAATTATTCAATGACTGACTAATATTATCAAAAGAAAAACAAGGCAGGGAATAATGTCGGTGTCATTAGCAGTTTAGTTCATCATTAATTGTTATTGTATCTTAATATACCAGGGAGTGTAGCACCATTTACTCTCCATTTGCAGACTTTGACAGCAATGCTGGCTTCATTTCAAAGTAACTGAGTAGAGCCCATTCATGTATAAAAGATATATTCATGGTCAAGGTTTATCGGACGACCTCTGACCCCTTGGCTTGTTTTTGACTCCTTAGTCTCCACCGAAAGGCGCCACCATCCCCTATCGACCGAGCCCCTCTCCGGCTGCTCTCCTCATCGCAGGGAACCAGGTGAGAAAATGAGGTTTTACAACATATCTGGGCAGCACATCAATGATGGACTGTCGTTGACGGCACAATGATTCTCAAACTGTGGGGCAAATCCTCCTTTACTATTATACGGGCTTTACAGGTTGTTAGACTGGTGTGTGTGTGTCTGAGTAGAATGAGTGAAAGTTGAATTGATCTGTGTGTGAACAGTAAAAGGACTTTAAAGCTATCACAGTTCAGGGTGGCAAGATTTATTGTAACAGAGCTAAATGCTGAGTCTAGTGTGAACAGATTAATGACAAAGGATAAAAGAAAAATAGGAAATGGCTGGTGAAAAAAAAGAAAGATGATGATCTTGCTGTGTCTTTGTGGTGGTTTGAGCAAAGTTAACCTTACACATTTTATTTGCACAACCTCACAGAGGTGAAAGAAAACATGGAGTGTGTTACATGAACTTGAAAGTATAACCTCAGATGAATAACTTTCAGCTTGACTAGTTTTGTTACAATTTCTCCATTAAAACTAATGGTTTTAAACAAGAAAGTGACAAGCAGATGTAATAGTGATCATCTCAATTCAGGATGTTTGGAGGAAGTTTTTAGCTATAATCCAAACTACTGGACAAGAATAGCATGTGACCTGACGGTGATGAAAGTGGAGGAATCACTGAAGTTATTATAATCTGTAATCATTTTATGCTAATCCATCCAATTGAGTCAGGATTTCTTTCCAAAAACACAAAACCTCATGGTGACTCTACTGGAAAAAGTTAGAGGATCCCCAAAATCAGAAGGATTTAGCTCAACTTTCAGCTAAAACATCCAGTTGACATTTGTTGACATATTTCAGTCCGAGCCAAACCAGCAGACAGACACATTCATCCCTCGATTCGTGCTGCTGCAGCATGGCTAAAAAGTTTGAGAACCCCCGGTTTAGCATTTGGAACAGACTCACATGAACCTGCAAATGGTTATTGGTGAATGTGTGGAGGAGGTATTGTCAGTGATCCTCAATTGGAGTCTTTGCTAACCACGGTGTTGAAACAAGACTCATGCAGAGGGTCCTCAGTGGGGGATCGGGTGGTTTTTGCGTGTGCATGACTGGTATAGATGCTGCTGTTTGAGAAGGGACAGACATCCACCCTCCCATGAAGCGAGTCACAAGATTAGCAAGTGAGACTGGAGACCTGCCGTCTCCTCTGGCTACAGCAGCAGCCAGATATTCTGCATAGCTGTCAGCAGTTCTGACACTGTTTGTGCTGCCTCAGACTCCGGTCAATTTCTGGAACAGCTTTGTGTTTTTGATATTCCTCATAATAAGCTATCAAATTAAACCCGGGGTGCGGTCCTGGTCACTGGGAGACGGCTGTAATGAATGCCGCGCAGTGATAAGAAATGTTTGTGTAATTTGTTGGAGGAGAAAATGAAGTGGAATGGGGGAAAGGGTCTGCGGATGAGTCATAGCCTATAAGCCTGTTAGGTGTGTTAAGGTGTCAGACATCCAGCCTCGAGAGCCCATCTCAGACCAAATTTGTTCTGTAGCAAAAGCCAAGGAAAAAAAAATGAAATTGGAAGTTTTTATTCAGTATTTTCACATCAATTTTACCACTGAGGGTTTTCAGCTGGTAAGCGCATATTTACTCAGACTATTCATCTCTTCCAATGCAAAAATAATGACTGAACTTTCCATATTTTGTTTAATGAGATACTTATTTCACTTCTCTCTTGTTGCTGTGTGTTCGAAGGTGTTTGAGGCATCAGAATTTGCACCCCACCCTCTGTACTCAGTCACCCAGGGTGGCCTGGACCTCCAGCAGGTAACGGCACAATCCTTCATGTGAACACTTTGAATAATCTCTGCTCTCCTGAATGTAAAAATATCTCCAGGAATCAGCGTCTTTCAAACACTGGCCTTAAACTCTTTGGTGGAGCTCGGCGTGAGTTTCAGGGTTGTGAGGTTTTGAGTGGTGAGTGAGAGCAGGGGATGTGTGGTATGTCCAAAGTTACACCGGCCATCATATGGCATGAGGCATTAAAAACAACAGCTGAGCGTAAGCTGCAGCTATTGTTCTAGCCTGTCATAAGAGCTATATCCCCTCCTGAAACACGATGCCATCACACGCCACCACCATCACCGCAGCTCTGCCGTCTCTTTTTTAGTCCTGCCCAGCTCTGCACCAGAAACATTTCGGCTTTAGGAGTATTCCTCCCGTGACAGTAATAGCAGATACTGTCATAATGTCAGAATGGAAACAACAACGTCTGACAACACTGTCCCAGACTGCAAGAAAAAGTTGTAATAGTCGGTAATGAAATATAAAGAGTTTACAACTCAGACGACTCATGCTGTAATTGGTTGGATTATTGCAATGAATGTGCAGTGTTTGTGTGCTTTCTCATATAAACACGGCTCTAATGTATTGATGCACTGTAAGGATGAGCTCTTCTCTCCAGTTTATGACCATATAGGATGGACTGGTAATAGTAGTCAGACTGCTGGCGTCAGGCAGAATTGAGTTAAGCTAAGTGCTGTCTGGTCGGCCATAACTGAAAGAAGGGGGGGGACTGCACAGACACCACCCTCACAAATTACAATAGATAGATAGATAGATAGATAGATAGATAGATAGACAGATAGATAGATAGATAGATGTGTTTCAGTGAGGAGACATCTGTGGAGAAAGAGAATAACAGTAGCATGTGTCTGCATTATTTAGAGTCATCAGGGCAGTGGGTGAGACTGTAGAGGATGTAGCATTGTTAGAAAATAGAAGAGACAGAGCTAAAGGGAAAAAAGAGATTACATTTCTGTATTTTATATGGATAAACAATAAATCAAGTGTATTTTGAAAGGAGGCAGCTGACATTAAGTGGAGCCAGTGAGTCTCACATCCAATACAGGGTGTTAGCAAGTTGTTTTACGTGTTGTTTCGCTTGGACTACAAAAGGAAAATGTGTGTGTGTTTTTGACTTCTAGCTTAATTGAGCCATGGGGATATTTTTTTAGCCCTTGCTGCTATTGCTTTTAGATGTTTGTTAACACAAAGGGAATTTTGTTTGTGAGCTTCACAGCATTGAAAAGTGGACTTTAACCCTGATATTCTGTTTGGGGTGCTGAAGACGCCAGAGCCTTTTTTTTTTTCTTTACAGCTCAGAAACATGTTTAACAACACGGTATCAGCTTCACTTTTATTCATATCAACTGCTCATGTTTTATAGAAATGTTACAAAAATGACACTCTGAAAACAACTTTTAGATTTTTGTTTCTATATCTGCATCAGTGTTGATAATTTATGCAACAGTGCCCGACATATTCTCAGTCGTTCACTTGAATTCAATAGTTGACATATTTCTTTATGCATAGGTAGCTCACATACACTAAATACAGTATTACAGTAAATAATAGGCATGAAATAATTATTTTTTGTGTAAATTGATGCTCTAAGAAAGTACCAAACTTATTATTTTTAACACATATATCAGTGACGACTGTGAAAACCCAAACAAAAACCAATCTTAACCACACACAAGGGTTAGTAAGTCCAGGAGACACTTTTATTTTTTTGTGGATGGGATAGTCCACCACCATTCCTTAACAGACTGGACTATATATTATTGAAACAGTCTTTATAGAAACTGCCCACATTGAGGTCTGTGGATCGTACAGAGTAACAGGGACACTGTGCCCGCACAGAGATGTTCCTGTTGAATCTTTTATAAGCCATTTTTAGTGCTGTGAACACCCGCCAGCAAAATTCCATTGACCTCCACTGTATTGAGGTGCAGGTAGAAATCTCAGGAATGGATATTCTAAACCTGCATGAACAAAAGTGAAATTCTGTATTGGGGAAAAACCACTAGTGAGCAGAAGATATGGTTTATTTTTTTGTTTATTTAGGCTATTATTATTTTATGTCTTTTTTCTTTCTTTTTTTTGTTGAGAAAAACAGATGTGCATTGACAGTGAAGCACTTCCATTAAGAGGCTGCAGATTTATTGCCAGTGTGTGATGTTTTTTTATTGCTGTAATTTCCCTAATGTAGGATGCTCCCTTTCAGGCCTACACTTTGCAGAACCAATATGGCATTCCACACTCAGAGGTATGGCCATATGTAGAAGTATTATCATTTAATATAACATGAGTAGTTTATGGTTTTGAGTGGATCTTTAAAGTTCTCTCTCTGTTTTACAGCTAGCCAAGCTACATCAGCTATCAATGCAGCAAGGCCTGAGTCCCATTGCCCAGCCTGCTTCGACTATCATGCCTGGTATGTACAGCGGTGACATTAGTCAGTGTTTGCTCGGTTGCACTCCACTGCTCTGATAGTCAACCGTTGCTTTTTTTTTCCTCCATCTGTAGCTTATCTAAGATTTTTAACCTGCCTGTAGACGTGAGAAGTAAATGCTCGCTGTCATTAGCTGCACTGATTATGAGCTTGTGTCAGTGAGAAGGGAGGAGAGGAGGTTTTATAGCTCTCTTATATCTCCCAGTCTGCGCGAGAAACTATTATGTGAAATGATATGTTCTGCAGAGTCAGAGAACCGGGAGAAAGAAAAGAATGAGTGCCGTGTTAAACATCAGCCCATTAAAATGGAAATTAACTGCTTTACTATATCTGGCAGTTTTCTGCTGAAAGGGTTTTTTCCAGCATGTCAATGGTGGTTTGTATGGCTCTGCTAACTAAAAGAGTTGAATGAACATTTAAAATGTCTGATATGTCAATTTTATTCAGTCGGTTCTTATATTTTCTCTCAACAGGGATGGACTCAAACTCTCAGACGTCTCAGGAGCTGCTTATTCCCAATGATGTAAGGAAAAGAAACTCATAAGTTTGTGTTATGTTTTTTTGTTATTGTTCTTTATGTTGGTTTGTGATGTTGTTATTTTCCCATCTGAACAAGAATAGGAAGTCGGCGTTCGTCTCACATGTACACAGCACAGGAGCAGGTGACTAGCTGCAACTGCAAAGATGTCTGTGTGACTTCAAAAGAGATGAGAGACATGTTGGCAACTTACTAATTATCCTCATTATTCTAACCTCAGACTAACCCAAGGTTAAAGGGATTTTGAGCTGATATGGATCCTTTCACATTATTGTCTGGGCTGCAGTTGCAATGTCTTAGAGTGACTCCCATGAGTGTTCAGTAAATCCTCTCATGTTCCCTGACCTACTTAGAAGCTGTCTGCTGTCAAAACAGCCAATAAGAAAACAGACAAAGATCCTTTCCCTCTTCACTTAGCCTCCGCCAGGGTTTGATGAGCAGTCTCTCCAATCTGAGAGCAGAAATCACAATGCATAGATTCACTTCAAAATAAAGTCAGACTGCATTTCCCTTCAGATGATGAGTGCGGCATTGAGTTTGGCTTGTTTGGTCAGAGAATGATGTCAGCTCTGGCTGGTTATTGCAGCAATTTGGTTCTTTTTGTATTTCATATAGAAAAATACCAGAGAGAGTAAAAATTGTAATGAAGCCATTTATAATTTACCACTTAATTTTCATGTATCCAGAACCACAATCATTCACAAGAATGAAATGTTGCTCAGAAGATTAAAGGATAACGCCGGTGTTTAAATTCCTCAAACAGCTGGGCACTGTGGCGTTGAGAAAACTGTACTCAAATGGGATCAAATAGTGCTCTTGTTGGGGGCTATTTTTGACCACGGAGTGCATGGCGGTTAAAAATACTCCTTCAGTTGCAAGTTTCGACAATGACAAATTATAAATAGACAAAAAAAAATAGTTTTCACTTTGCTGTCTTTGTTGTACAATAGAGAGAAGAGGAAGAAAAAGGAACAAGAAATGGATTGATTACTCAAGGTTTCACTGTACTGTGTAGGATAAAGCCACATCCCCTAAACAACATTTCTAAAATGCCTGAAGGCTTTTTTCCCCCCCCAAGTAAACCCCCACATGGCGAGCTGCACAATGCATCAGAGGAATGAGGGAGTCCAGTGCTATACGTGACAGGGACAGCTGTAAGCTCCAGCCATTGTTCCAGAAGAGCGGACTTACAGCCATGACTGAGCCTCCTCAGCCCTCCGTCCCCCCTCAGGCCGGCAACGCTCCGATCACACAATCCTGCTCTGTGCTCGCACACTGAACACTGAAGGAGACTTACGCGCACACACACAGAGATGCATTCAGAAAACTGCTTACACCCCAGTCAGCAGTGTACTGTACTTCTGCGGAAGAAGGAAGATTCAGCCGGAAGAAAAATCGCTGCACCTTCACCATCCCATCCCTCTTCCTGTGTCCTTTCAAATCACTGCCTCAGCAGGAACTCAACAATATATAGGCCACTTGTAGTTGAGAACCAGGAGCGCTGTTACTGTTAATGCAATCCTTCGAAAAATAATCACTTAAAGAAGCATATGTAAAATATTGCCTGGTGGACCAGTTTGCTTAGTTGCATTTTTTTTTTGTGGAGAAATGCTGGTGTGTGAGGTCATACTCGCCAAAGTGGGAGAGCTGTTGACAGCTGGTATCTATTGACAGCTGGTGTAAAAGGCCAGTGGAGATTTTTGGTCTCAGTGGGGGAGAGACGTTATCTGTGATTTGAGGTTTGTAGTGACCATTGTCTCTGGAGTTGCTCTTTAGGCTCGCTGCTGTCTGTACCCCCCCCACCCCCACCCACACTCCATCCTGAATAAACTGCTGAGCCAATAATAGCCAGGCAGACCAACCAGGTCGCCGTGTGACAGATCAGACATTGTGGAACAGGCTGCTTACTTCTCAGGAAAGGAATGTGAAAAGCAGGGAGGACAAGTGCAACACAAACACTGCATTAGTGTGTGCGTGTTGTGTATTTCCACCTATACGTCAGCCGTTTAAACTTCCAACACACACACATACTACAAGTACTTCATCACTGTCTGGCCCACTCACTATATATTTGGCAGCATAGCCCTGTCGCCTGAGCCCTGACACCCTGCACTTGAGCTGATACGCAGCCCTGAGCTCTGGTCCTGCGAAATGTCTATTGTCACTAATAGGAAGGCGTCCAGGTTGGATAATGAAAGCAGAACAAAAGTGATAATGTATTTTGGAATGCTATAAAACTCACGTCATTGTCTAATCGGCTCTCAGCAGAGAGAACACTCAGGCCGATGGGATGTATATTATATATTTGAGTTATTTTCCCATTATGTTTTCCATTACTGCAGAGATGCGTCTAGCTGGCATGTGTTTGGGAAGTGATTTGTTTGGGAAGTCATCACCACTCTGAGGAATCAATAACCTTTTAGCCACTCAGATTAATGAGAGGCAAATGTGCCTTCTCTCGTCTCTTTTACCGGTGTGCACACAGTAGCAATTAAGGGAGACTCGGGGGGGGGAAAAAGTGCATTTGACATGCATGATGGATGGCCAATCCACTGAAGACAAACAGTGTAATTGCAATATTTGAAGTGGTTTGCATTAAGTCAGCTCAGCAGTGGTGCACAGTGTTTTTTTGGTTTGTTTCTGAGGCCTTTGCCCTTCTCGTCAGAATCACTTTCATCAGCATAACAGCTCCAGCGAAGAGAAAAAGCTGCGTTCAGTCAAAAGATTTATTGAACTGTGTTTCTTCAGTGTATCTACATAGTTACTCATTATTCCATCAAACTGACTGATCTGTCTCTCCTCTGTTGTTCTGCAGCTGATTGGCTCGATCATCGGCCGTCAGGGCACTAAGATCAATGAGATAAGGCAGGTGTCAGGAGCTCAGATCAAGATCGGCAGCCAGCTGGACGGGACGAGCGACCGCCATGTCACTATCACAGGAACACCAGTCAGCATCAACTTGGCCCAGTACCTCATTACCTCCTGGTAAGACCCAGTGACACGTACAGCCGTCTAATGAATCGTTGCAAGTGTGGTCCAGGGAGGAATGCATTGGTTTAAAAGGGTCAAAGGTTATACTTTAAGTGATAATGAGGTATGTCCTTGTGCTTCTAGTAATTGTGCTCCAGGGAGTCAATGCAGGGCTGTATTGTTTGTTGTGTGGTAGTGTCGTGTTGGAACTCAGTTGTTGCTGCATAACTCCAACGTCTTTCTCGCTCTTTCTTTTTCCATTTCAGTTTTTTCAATTGCCGTTTCCAATATATTGCAACACAAGACTCAAAGTAAATCATTTGAAAACAGAGAGCAGAGGAAAAATGGACACATAAATTCAAATAAAACTGAATCCAATTTTGGTCAGAGGAAATACAAATGAACAAATCTGAAGAACAGACTAAAAAGCAGAGTACAGATTAGATTCAACATTAAAATCTGAAAAAATATTTAGTTTTTCTTCCTTGGTAAATAACAAAGATGCAATATTCTTAGCAAGTTTTGTGTAATTTTTAATGTCAGTGATTCCTGCTTGGGTACACAGTCTAATAATGAACCCCGCTGTGGAGATTGGAGAAAGAATTGATATAACCGCTCTCCAATACTGTTGATTGTTTGTTTCCAACAAGAGAGGCAATAAAACATAACCACATCATTTCTTGTGTCTCTTGAGATCAACTTTACTTCATTATTTTTTGGTGTCCCTGAGACCCTGCTGCTGCAGAATAAAAAAATCTAACAGTTTATTCAGATTTGATTCAGACCTGATTTTGAAAAGTGCTGAAGTGGTTCCTATTCACCTCAGACTGAGCTTCCACATTTAATGGAAAAAATGAAACTGTTGTTGAAGCATTGCTATTAACCAAATATAGAAATACATCATACATTCAGTTGTTTCATGCCTTCATGCAAAGACTACAACTACAGGACCTCTTGTCGGGTAACTGATCATATCATTCCAACAACAAAAACTAAAATAGATGCGTCTTTAATGTAGAATAATAATCATATTACTTTTTTAGTTAGAAGAATCATTTGTCATTAACCCTTTGATGCATAACATACCCACACCCCTTCTAATGCACAACATGGGTCCAAAATGACCCGCATTCATTTCCCATGTTATTTCATGCTGGCTGAGTTTGTCTTTGTTCTATCTTTTCAAATGAAATTATTTTATGATTAAATATTCCAACTTTTTTAAAAATATCTTGTGTTTGATTACCACATATGATTATTTAATTTTTTCATACTTTCAAAAACTGAGCAAAACCAGTTTTTATATCAATACATCAGGTTTACATACATGGGTCCAAAATGACCCGCATTCATTTCCTATCTTATTTCATTCTGGCTGAGTTTTTCTTTGTTCTCTCTTTTCAAATCAGATTATGTTATGATTAAATATTCCAGGTTTCCTTTAAATATCTTGTTTTTGATTACCATTGTTTCAATTTTTCATATTTTACTAGTTTTTATATTAATACATTAGGTTTACACACATGGGTCAAAAATTACCCAACTA
>OOFC01013314.1:20610-36525 GCA_900323345.1 Pseudochromis fuscus | reverse complement strand
AGAATTTCCCAACTTAGGATTAATGAAGTACCTCTATCTATCTATCTATCTATCTATCTATCTATCTATCTATCTGTCTATCTATCTATCTATCTATCTATCTATCTATCTATCTATCTATCTATCTATCTATCTATCTATCTATCTATCTATCTATCTATCTGTCTATCTATGTGACTCCATCATTCTGCTTATGGATCATTTATTATTATTATTTCAGAATATGGGGGTGTGTTTGTTTTGACTCATTGTCCTGCTGAAAGAGATGTGTTTTATGTTTATGTTTTCTAGTTCTGATATTTTTAGTTTTCTACTTTTACTATTTTTTTCTTACAAAATAGTCCAAAACAATCCTTCAATAAGTACTAGTGTTCAAATTTTTGACTGCTATAATGTTTGATGAAAAAACAACCTCTTGTTCCTAAAGATCCTTTTCTTCATCTGTGTTCCCTGAAAACATTTTCTGTGTTCAGTAAAGTCTTTCATTGTGAAATATGCATGTAATGTTTGAAAGTGCAGTGTTGTGAATTACTTCAAACTCACAGGCCAGTTAAGAGATTATTTATTTCTGATAGATTTATTGTGTTTTGTGTGTTTTGTACCTTTTGTAAGACACCTGTTGCTTATCCTCCTGTTACATTAAATGTTAAATTATACTTTATGCTGAAACATGGACTGATTTATCAAATAACTGTTTTTACTTATGAAATAATTACATGGTTTTGTGGTGTTAGATCATCTGTTGCAGCACTCCATGTTCTTCTTGTGACTAGCAACAGTTCTTCATGACTCCATGCAGATCTCAGTGTATAATATGCGATGGCTATGTATGATTGTAGATACATAGTGTTTTAAAATGTTTCATTTATTGACTTATCTGTACTGTCTGTGTCCAGTGATCAGTGATGTCTCTGGTCTGATAATTCAACACATTGGGGAGAGGTTTGTCCAATAAATAATACGGGACTCCTCTCTTCTGCGTACTGAACTAAGTCCTCATTGAAGCTGTTGTACTAGATAGAAATTAAAAAAAAAAAAAAAAAAAAACATGCATTGATTTCCATTGTTGGATTGTCTTGGTCAGAACTGTGGCAATAGCATCTCTGTTGCAAGTTTATTATATGAAATGAAAACATTCAGCTGTTTGATACCTTAAAATCAATGTAAAAACATAATATATCCATAATACCTGTGTATTGTTCTGTAAAATATTTGTACGGATTACTTTTGTTTTTTCCAATAATGTGTTTCATCCATATGTAAAAGATGGATGCAGCCATCTTGGGTAATCTTTGGTAAGTGCATCATAGAGTTTGGTATTTGATATTTGTCATCTTAATTTTGTTTTGGTGCCATACTATAATTGGTTAAGAGGGAGGAGTTGGGGAGGAGAAATAGTGTGGATCTGACTCACAGACTGTATATAGAATTGGCAAAGCTAAAGTGATGTCACCCGTTGTTTTGTGGTCTCAGATTTTGAAGCCAGGAGATTTGACATTTGACAATTGGACGTGGTCATGTTGGTTGTTTGGAGCCAGAAGGTATCATATTTAGATGTGAAAGAAGGAGTGAAGGAGACGGGTCTGACGCTTGAACCCAAGGATGCTGTCCAGTGTTTATGGGACTTCAGTTGGTTTCAGCTAGATTTTTTTTTTTTGAGTCAGCATCTAGTGGCCATTAGGAGTATTACACATTTTTTCAATTCCATATTGGCCTCATTTTTGAGACTTGGTTGCTTCATCCATTTCTATATACAGTCTATGATCTGACTGCACCTAGCCTCCTGTGACAGTTTTAAGCCTCATTACAATTTAAACAGGTGAGTTAAATAAAATGAGGGGAGCAGGGTTCATATTGTTGGGAGGCAAGGTGAGATCTCTGAAGGCTTTAAAACTGACTTGAGGACTTTGTCTATAACAACTGAAATAAAGACATCATGAAATATCTCTATCTGCTAATTTTGCCATATGAATTCAAAATGCACTAACTACAAATCAGTAATAACTGAATTACTTGTAATTTAATTAACATGTATACCTACATCTACAGTTGTAACCCCAGAACAGAACATGGTGCCACCACTGAGAGGGAGCGAATAGTTCAAAGTACTGCTCAAATGTCTGGAAAAGACAACTTAAACTAATAAATAAAGATTTGGAATAGTCATCCAAAAAAGTTAATTAAAACTCAAAAAATTTAAATTGCTAAAGAAATTATCCAGTTAGCTAATAGTGGTTAATACCTAAAAAAGCAAAAAGATATCATTAAAGGATTAACAAAACTAAAATTAGGAGAATAATGGTGAAAAAGCCCCCCAAAAGGATGGTTAACAATTAACATGATTAACTAATAAAATGGAAAAAAATTGAAAAAGTTAAAGGTAATGGTTAAATAAATAATTGGATGACATTATTTGGATACATCTTGAAAAAGCTGAATGTAGATAAAATGATTAAGACAGTTAATATTTTTTGTTAACGTAAAGAAAGCTAAAGGTAATGGTTCAATAACTGGCTGTAAACTAATATTAGTAAGTAAATGTTGAAAAACGTAAAAGAAATTAATAAATGGTTCATACATCCAGCTTCTCTCACTGCAAGCAACACTGTAAAGTTGGCCAAAGAAACCATAACAGTGACTTCAACAGAGTGAAAAACTTACAACATCTATTTTCATGTACAACTTAGTATTAAATACTATCCAGTAACACAAAATATCCGGGTATTTGAGTTCATCCTGACCAGGCAGATAACGCAGTGATGAGTGTTGACAGTGTATTTCTTCAGAAGTGCTGAGGTGGGCTTTCTCGTGGCAACACCTATCTCATTGCTATTGGCTGACAGGAGGACTGCCAGCTGTCAATCAGCTGTGACACAACACACACGCACAGAGCCACGCCCACATGCACCTGCAGCCCGGGTGGTCCCCGCGAGGCAGACGCACTACAATCCCGCACGAGGCAGAGGGAGATAGATAGAGAGAGAGCGAGAGAGAGAGAGAGAGAGCTGTTGCAGGTAGGCTGACTGAACTCATTTTATGTTTAATTACTTTCATTACTAATTCAGTAACTTAAATTGAAGCATCATGTAGGTTTTTTTGTAGTAATAAGACTTCCTACCAGCTGTTAAGGGTACGTCATCATTATTAACATTTCCAGCATACAGCAACAGTGTTTAATAGTTATAAATAAATTAGTTAGCAGCTCAAAAACCGGTCACACAACTCAACAGAAGATATCATCGCTATGTTGCTTGTTTCTGCTTAGTACACTTACATTGGACTCATGTAGACAGCTACAACTGATTTAAAATAAGTTTTACATTGACACATTCATGTTTTTAGTCCACAAAAGAGGAAGAGGGACACAGAAAGACAACAGGGGGAGAGGTGGAGATAATTCCTTAATTCTGTTTAAGCTTCAGTTTCTCCTGCTGCTGCTGCTGCTTGTCCCTGCAGGGCTTACAATCTACCATACAGTCATATGCTCTGGTCTGAAAACCCCTCACTCAGTTTATTCACTGCTTTAAATTCTTATTTTGTTCTTATATTCTTTATTTTCAATTTGAGAATTTAGTGCCCACAAACTTTTTTTCAGACACTTCAGTAAGAGTTTACGCTTTTGCATGAATTTCCAAGTGTCAATGTTATTTTTTTCCTCACACAACTATTGTTTTTGTGTTTTACATTTTGTTTTTGCATGTAGTAGAGTCTTGCATTACTACCTTTTGAAAAAACAAAGTTTCACAACATTTTTCTTGTTGTCTGCATGCAAAGGTTTTTTTTTTTTATTTTCTTCTGTGCAAGCAATAAGATCCATGTTCTGAGTACAAAATATATACTATTGATTATTTGATTGTAATGGCACCTGTCAGTCAGTGGGGAGTATTAGACAGCAAGAAAACAGTCATCGCTTTAAGTTATTGTGTTGAAGCAGGAAAATTGGGAATGACATGAGGATCTGAGAGAGAACCAAACTGATAGATAGACTGGGTCATGTCCAAAACATCAGGTGTTATGCAGTTTTCTTGGTGTACAGTGTCAGAGAAAAGGAGAACTGGTAAAGCAGAGAAGAGGTTGTGGTGCCTGTTGTTTTTGGCAATGGTCCGATCCCACAGAGGAGCTATTGAAGCAAAAAAACCGCTGAGAACTATTATGCTTGTTGTGATAGAAAGTGTCAGATCCACATTTTCTTTTACATCATGTGGATGGTCAGTGTGTGTGTGCATCATTTATCTGAGGAAGAGACAGGGTGCACTGGGAGCAAGGACAACTGTTGACAACAGTGTGATGCTGTGGATGATGTTCTGCTGGGAAAGTTTGGGCCCTGACATTCATGTGGATGTTACTTAAATAAATACTGTTATTACAGACCATGTACAGCCCTTCAGGCCAGCAGAATTCCCTAAGGGCAGTGTCCTGTTTCAGCAGGATAATGCTGTCTGCAAACGTTGTTCAGGAATGGTTGGATGAACATGACAGCAGTTCAAGGGGTTAAATTGGCCTCGAAATTAAATCTCAGTCTGATCCGTAGGAGGTGCTGGAAAAACAAACTCACAACTTCAGATGCCTTGTAGGGTCTCGACAGATCAGAGCTGTTTTGGATGCACATAGGGACCTATGCAATATTAGACATCTGTTTTAATGACAATCAGTGAAGGAGAGAATAATACAGTTCTTTGTACATTTGCAATATCATCGGCTGCCTTATGCATGAAAAATAACATGGGCAGTTTGTTCACCTAGTCAGATAATGAGCACATGGTAGCCACAATGATCAGTCCACATGGTCATTCAAACTGCAGTTGGCAAGCAGATGGCTTACACAGATTAACAGCCTCATGAGAAGATTAGCTCAATTTACCCACTGGCTTTACTGGCTGGGTATCTGACCAACTGACAGGCTGATGCAAACTCTGCTCAGCCTTTATTTTGAAGGACTGAGAGCAAAGTCAGTCATCCTGATTGATTACTGACAGACTGGTTGGCAAATGCGTTTTCACTTCATTTAGCAGACGAGCGTGTCACATCGGACAGATTGAGTGAATGGAGAACTGTCCGACTGACAGTCTGTGTGACCTGAGGTGGGCCAGATTAAACCCCTGCCTCAGGCTGACAGGCTGAAAGCCTTGTTGGAAGGAGTTAGGGCAGAATAATATGTAGTCCTTTGCCCTCAGTGTGGATGGACTTTGTTAAGATGACTTAGAGCAAAATAATCTGAGACCCTTTTCTCCTGACTGACCTGAGGCAGTGGGTCATCAATATGTCAGGCATGTTGCTGACCTACATCACAGAGATTTAGCACTGGTAAAGTACCTGGATACTTTGACTTTGATGTAAAATCTGATCAGATAGATTGCAGTAGAAAGGTTTGCGTGCTTCACACCACCACAGACCATCTGGTTTTCACACAGATGGTGGCAAATGGAGACCTGGAAATAGAAGCAGTAAATGTGTATGTTTCCTTCTAATAATACCCTCCACCCCCCTCCACCCTCTACCCATTTATCCATGTGAACATGGTGGGACCCCCATTACAAACTCTCCTGACCCATATCTATATTAGACACACAGCCTGCCTGTCTCCTACATGCAGTTGACTCTTCATGGGTGCAGGGCGGAAATGAACTAAAAAAGCTGTTGGAAAGTTCTGTGGTTCAGCAATTTGTGTCGTTTGTAAAGACGATGGGATCTATTGTGAGGTTTTCTGTGTGTGCAAATGACGCAGGGTAATAATCGTTAGATAAATCCAATAGTTCACCTTACTGGACTATGATATTTTTATATTTTAACCTGTGAAACACTTTCAATAAATTAGATGATTTGCAGACAAAATACAATTTCCAAATGCTGAATGCATAATTAGAGGCACACTGCAGGTCAGTATTACTTTTAAATAGTGACTTGCAATGAAATAATAGTTATATGACAATTAAGCCAATCACATATTTCATAAAAATGAACAAATAAGTTGCACTCTTTATACACAAAATGGCAGTATAAGCTACAAATATTGAACCGTCAAAACTTGATCACCTACACCTACTGCAGTGTTCCCATGGATTGTGTATAAAAATGGACAAAGCAAACAGTTTCAAATATTAGGCTAATGTCAGTCAGTCATTTTCTATACCTGCTTCTCCACACTTGGGTCGCAGGGGTCTACCGGAGCCTGTCCCAGCTGTCATCGGGCAGGAGGCGGGGTACACCCTGGACAGGTTGCCAGCCTATCGCAGGGCTAACACATAGACAAACAACCATTCACACTCACACTCACACCTATCAGTTTAGTTTGATCAGTTCACCTAACAAGCATGTCTTTGGACTGAGGGAGGAAGCCAGAGTACCCAGAGAAAACTCACGCATGCACAGTGAGGACATGCAAACTCCACACAGAAAGGCCCGAGCCGAGATTCGAACCCCGGACCTTCTTGCTGTGTCATTCTGATGTCATTAACTAAAACCAACTCTTCTTCTCAATTAGTTTGATTGACAGCTCTGGTTTCCACTGATTTCCAGGGGCTTTGGAGCCTGTCTCATACAGTGTCCTTCAGTTCAGGGGTCAGACCTGCCTCCCCCACTCCTCCCTCCATATCCAAATATGGTCGCTTCTGGTTCAAAAAAATCCAACATGCCAACTTAGACAAACTCCTGCCCAGCATCCTGTGATGACATCCACTTTTCTGTGAAGGCCGCCATAACCTTAATTATGCATGACTTTAAACGTTAATACAGTGTAAACGGGGACAGTTAACAAAAGCAGGAATGTTCATTTCTGTTGTAAAGTTGGACATTTCAACAGGGACGAAGGGGTTGGACTCAAGTGACCATTAAAAGAGCCACAGTATTGGCTACATTACTTATTGTATGTTGTAGATGGACAAATCAGTAGCAGATATACTAATTGTGGGGGAGCTTTTGGTGTGTTGTGGTAGAAGTGGCTCCACTACTCAGTGATGCCAACAACAGAGAAACTCTGCTTTGTCAGAAGCTAAATATACAATTTGTTACTTTAAACATAAATTAAATATTTTGTATTTTATTATTATTTTACTGTTTAACCAAGAACATTTACACTTTTTAAACCAATTAAACTGCCAAAAAACAATTTATTCAACATTTTTGTTGGGAAAACTTCAATAATTAAACAAGAAGATATCTGTCAATTAACAAACAAATCAGAGCCAATGATTCATTTAAATGGTCCCTAATCTGGTCAATTTTTAGAAATACACTGACAATATATTTCTTCTATGAATTCAACTAAAATAGAAAATAAATATTTGAAAAAATTGCAATGAATATGAATTGTTGAGTGCATTGTAATGGAAGTATTTTGAATTGTATGTGTTACAGCTATTTTGCAATTGTAATTTAAAATTGTGTTCTTAATTAAAAATAAATAAATAAATAAAAAGGACCAATGTGTAAGATATGAAGATAAACTTCTGTAGAATTGCAGTATTGTGTTTACTGTGCAGTGTGGACAGCGGGACGTTAGCACTCCCGAGCAGACAGCCCTCTGACCCACTGAATATAAATACAGGATCTGACCCTGCACTACATAAAAAGCTTCAGAGGTGTACTTCTGAACAGGGAGTCAGATTTGCTCCATCTAGGGGCGACATGCAGGAGACAGACATGCAGCTTTTAGGTATTTAGTTGTGTAAGGTCATGTAAAAATAATAAATGCCATGTGATCACAGTCCAACTGGAAACATGAGCTTTTAACCAGGAGACAGCGTGGGAGGTGACAGTACGATACAGGGTCGCTTCCAAAATTATCAGAAATACTAATTGAGGCAGTGTGGCAGACAGTCAGTCTGGGAGAGACTGCAGAAAGGAGAGGCTACACACACACACACACGCACGCACGCACGCACGCACACACAGCAGCTGTAGTTCACGCAGAGTCTTGTGAATGGAGGTCCTGACAGGAAGTGATCTCTCTATTAAGTGTTTAATTAAATGAGGGTCTGAGGTAGAAACAGTTACAACAACAACAATCTTAGTAAAAGTAATGCCACAATTTTTGTTTTCCCAAAGTATTATTTTTAGAATATATTCACAAATTTACATCTGTACATTTTCATTTTTGTAAGAGAAAAGAAACAAATTTGCCCTCAAAGTTTGTTTTGTATTATCTGTCCTAACTTCTTGTTCTTCTCCTTGTAATGCCTGGTTTTTCATAAACACTAGAAAATCCAGTATTGAATGAAGTGCAGCACTAAGATACAGGATAGTACAGTGAGCTCATCAGTGTCAATTTTGTTTGTTTAACTGTCACTGACTGACCTTATAGTTCCCTGCAGTGTGTGCAACTGTGTGACAGACTTCTCTCTTGTCTTTCTCTGTGTGTCCTGACACAGTATGGAGGAGTGTAACCTGCTGAAGGAGAGGCTCCAGGCCATCACTGTAAATCTTTCTTCTTCTCTGCTCAGTATCTTCTGTAGACATGCATGTCTGTGTTAACTTCAGAAATAATCTTCAGTTTACTAGAATCTGTATGAATTCACTCATTTAACTATTTGTCTTTGCTGGAACAGGAGAAGCATCGAATTCAAGAAGAAATTAGACAGAAGAAACTGGAACTGGACCAAGAGAAACTCAAACTACAACATCTAAAGGTTCATTACACTTATCTCCATTGTCTGAATAAATCTGTAAATGGTCAGCTAGCAACAGATGATACACACTAAAAAAAATGCTGGGTTGTTTTGACCTAGAACTGGGTAAATATTGCACTAACTACAAGTTGTGTTAATTTACCCAGGCACAATGGACTGTATTACCCAGCATTTTATTGCTTTTATCCAACATTGTATTGTTTTACTTTCCTCTTACTAGGTTAAATTAACCCAGCATGTTGTTCTGGGTTAAAACATCCATTTTTTACAGTGTAGACAACATATAGTGAATGGTATGGATGGATGATGATGATATGATTTACTGTTATACCAAGATGTTCAGAGGTCAAACTCTATGTGGACTGTGTGAAGGTTAGTATGGTAAATTAAGTACATTTATAAAGCACTTTGTCACCTTAGCTTGGTGATAAAGCGCTTTACAAGGCTCCTCATTCACCCATTCACACACACTCACACACCAATGGCTACAGAGCTGCCATGCAAGGTTGCTAGCCACTATTGGGAGCAACGTAGGGTTCGGTGTCTTGCTTAAGGACACTTGACATGTGGACAGGAGTAGCGGGGATCAAACCCATGATTTTCCAATTCGCTCTACCACCTGATCCACAGCCACCCATGGTGAAACCGTTAAAATCAGGTCTTAGGTTACTCTTGTAGGTTTCTCTGTATGGCAAGTGTCCAAGAATCGTTTGCCAACTTAGTTAAGATTTTGACTTGAAGATGACTCATGGAGTATTTCAGATATGCAGAGTGAAGAGTTTAACAGACCGAAGATTCTGTCCCCAACTTTGTCAGACTTGTAAACTGTGTATGGTGCAGCTCTGATCTGTAATAAATGTACATGAAGCACCAACAAGAGGATTCAGATTCTCCATCTCTCACAACCTTCACCAGGGAAAACTCCCATTCATACTTGCAGATAGATGATATCAGATAATATCACTCCATCCTTCTGTTTTACCTCCTCGGTTAATATTTCCAGTCCAATCCCAATACATAATGTTAAAGCCTGTGCCTCACTGTCTTTTGACATCAACAGAAAAAGGCTCTGCGAGAGCAGTGGCTGCTGCAGGACTCAACTTCCCACAATGCAGCACACTCTGACCAGCAGCAGACCAGAGCGCTGCAGCTCAGCATCCACAGGTACAAAACACAGACACACACATTCCAGTATGACCCACTGGACCTGTTGCTAACCTGCACTGGCTCCTGTGTCCCATAAGGATAGAGATGGAGATAGGGTCTCTGGAGAGAGAGGAGTCTATCATTTCTACAAACGAGGGCTTCATCCTCAACAGACTGAAGGCTGTGGAGAAAAGTTCAGAGGATATTATCAAGGTATGCACCATATTCCTTTCGTATGCACACAGCTGTAGTTTTGTGCTTTTGTTGTGTTGCTCTTACTAATTGGTGTCTGTCTTCCAGGAGGCCCTGGACAGCTTTGTTCCCGGTAAGTCATGACATCATTTGTGATGTTTCTGGAACTGTAATCCACACCAGTGCAGATAAATCCACACTGACACTTGTGTTTTGTGTCACACAGAACCATTACAGATCACTCCAGTGGTCCCTGATGTCCCTGAACTCCCCTCTCCACCAGCCGACAAACACTCTGAACCACACACACCAAGAAAGAGTGAGATCATATTTACACATTTACTTTGACGTATGAGTTTTTAATATTTAGGGGTTCACTCATGTTCCCCTAGTTTAATGACCAACTTGTTCCCTACCGGACAGTGCATGCTTTCAGGTTTGACTTCCAATGAAGAACAATATACCTTAGCGCTGAGGATGTACCTTTAAATCATGGCAGATAGTAATCAAAACTCAGAAGTGAGTGACCACAGTATCCCACAGGACACTGGGCACAGCAATATACAAAAAGAAACAAATCTACATAATGTAAAATGATAATTCTGTCCTGTTCATGAATAAATAATCTATATTCCATATAAAGTATGGAAACTTTATCAAACATTCAGTGTAACCATGCCTTACAAACAATCAGACAAGACAAAAACATCATCAATTGAAACTCCATCCTTATTTCTGTTACAAAGGGCAGAGGACAATGAAATTATATCATTTTCCACCTCATTGAGTTCAGAGTATCCAGATTCTTTCATGTTCAGCCATATATCTACAGCTTTTCTTGTTTCAATATGTAATATATGTAGCAAATGTGGCACATATGGCAGTAAACCCAGGGTTAACAGTGCATACCACTTGTTCACTTTAGGGAATATGTTGTTATAGTCTAAACAAAACAAAAGAAATGCAGTTTACGCTGCAGTGACTGATGCTATCACCATCAAACACTGACTCCATGTGTCTTCCTCTGTTCCTCAGCTCTGTTTGCCATGGAGATCAATGTGAGTAAAAACATGCTGACTGGGGAGAGCACAATACTTTCTACTGCGACTGTTCCCCCAGAAGAGCTGGACCAACACGCTGGGCTCAAAGTTTATGATGACGGCAGGAAGTGTGTTTACACCCTCAATCCTCCACAGGTATTTCCAGTACTTTTAGCAGTGCTTTGTTTCTCGGTGACTCTGTAACTCTGACTGGGACAATAAAACGCTGTCTGCAGAAAGTCAGCAGAGGCAGTGAACAATGTTCGTGTGGGAAACCCTGGGTCCTGCCATTGTTGTGGATGTTACTTTGACTCATAGTAACTACCTAAACATTGTCACAGACCACATACACCACTTCATAGCAGCAGTACTCCCTGATGGCAGTGCCCTCTTTCAGCAAGATAATGCTCCCTGACACTGGTTGGAGGAACCAGTGTCAGGGAGCATGGGACCATGAAGGCTCCACTTCACAGCTTCCAGGACTTAAAGGATCTGCTGCCTGATACCACACTCTCAGAGGTCTGTGGTTTCCAGGCCTCGATGGGTCAGAGCTGTTTTTGAGGCTTAAGGGAGACCTACACCACATTAGGCAGCTGGTTTTAATCACTTTGAACAGTCCTGTTGTTTTGTTTATTAGTTTGTTTTCAAATAACCACTTGTTTTTTGCTTTTTGATTTGTCATTGTAATGTCCAAATTGTGAGGTCTCTTTGTTCTTACTTCAGGGGTCACATGACCAGAGCTGTGTTTCAGAGCTTTCAGCCAATGAGGTGGAAAAGTTGCTGCGAAGTGCTACACTGCATCACCAAGTGAACAACCAGTATTATCACCAAAATCTCAGCAGAAATGAGAAGCATTGCTTTTACAACCAAGATGAGAGGGACCAAATGGAGTCACATGACCTCAGAAACCCGGGAGGACATTATGGAAACCATGTCCTCAGAAGCAATATGGCAGAGAAAGACTTCAACTGCAGGCAACACTGGCCGAGGAATCCACATGACGAGCGTCGTTACAATCACCAGGAAACCCAATACAGCAGGCAGGAAGACAAAAACAACCAAAGCAACCTGAGGGAAAGTCAAGGTCGTGGAAACCACAAGGGGCTGGATCCTCACTATGGCAACCAGATAGATCGTCCTTACAGCTCACATCATATGAGAAATCGTCACAGTACCCAGGAAGAGAGGCCTGCTACTCATCTCTCCAGCTGCATTATCAGAAGCAGCAGTAGGCTAAATGGAAGCAGACCCAATGGCAACCCTCTACCCAGATCACATGACCAGGAAGTCATGACACCCCATCAACCACAGCTCTGCTACACTCCAGCCAATCATATTCCTCTAAGGGATTACATCAGCGTTGACGAGGAAGAACTTTATTGCTACAGTCCACCATCCTACCAGTCGTACAGCCAAACGGAGATCAGCCACAACCAATCCACTGCTCTGTACAGTAGCCCCACCCACTGTGACAGAGTGCCCTCCCCTCTCTATGGAGATGACACCCCTTACACCATCCTCAATGCTATGGAGACCACAGAGCCAATCACAGCCATTTTCATGGGCTTCCAGACAGCTCAGGATGACAGTGGGCAGGGTCAGGAGTTTGAGGGCTCCCTCAAGGCCGAGCTGGTCATCATTGAAGACAGTGGTGAAGAGAACTGTGACAGCAGCAACATGAAGGAGAGGAAGAGCATTACTCGGGTTCCAACTGGAAGTTCAACCAATAGAAACATGCGACTTCTGGAGAGCGAGAGACGGACAGAGAGACAAGTGGGACCAGGTATCAGAAAGATCCAGAAAAAACATAAAGCATGCTGTAGTATCTGTTAACGAGACTGACTGATGCATGCCTGAGTTTCCAGCATGGACTCAATACCCTGCTGTGATAGTATGACAAACGAATGCCTAATTGTATCTAATTCATTTTACATTGTGGTGCTTGAAATGAGAATCAAACTATAGGTGTTGAATCAAGGGCAGGGCCCCATTCCTTGTACGTACTAGTTGGACAGGTTGTGGACAGTTTGTTGATCAGCTTTGTAATGTTCCTGTGATCAGTATTTTCTTAATACTGTTGTAACTACTTAGACAACCAGATACCACTAGTCTGACAGGGTCTAACCATGGACTGTATTTGAAAATGTCACTCCAACTGAGTTTTAAAAATGTGCAAGTGGAAAAAAGTGTAATACCACTGACGGCCACAAGATGCTGGCTCCAAAAACTTATTTCAGCCACTACATTTCTTCCACAAGTTATTCTGATGCCATTAGCTAAAGTCAGTTCTTCTTCTTGGTGATCTGGTCCATCTGAAAATAATTTCATCATTAAGTACGTATTAGCCTTTAAGAAGTGGAGGATTTTGTGGGCATGGTTTGTTTGATTGACAGGTCTGGTTTCAAATGAGACTAGACTTGAACACAAGCATCATACACGTTGGACAGCGTCATCAGGTTTAAGGGTCAGACCCGCCTCCTTCACTCCTCCTTTCATATTTAAATATAGCTCCAGCTCTAAAAAACCAACATGGCAGAGTTCAAATGTCAAACCCCTGCCTTCAAAATGTGAGTCTCATTAGCTTCGTCCATTCTATCTACAGTCTGTGCTCTAAACATGCAGAAAACGTTGGACGTCATGTGACGTTTAACTGTATATTTCAACCGTATGGGAGTCATATAAAGCAAAGTGAGGAAAAGAAAACTCCGGAATCAAGCAACTTCCACACCCACTGGGTCCACAACAATCCCAAATACATACAATAAGTGTATATCTACAAACGCCCGTAGAGGTAAATCATTTCCATATCTCAACAGTATTAGGAGCAAGAAGAACTCATTTAAAGATCATGTAAAAGCCTTAAAACAATGACAGAAGGACAGACCGTCAGACATGCATAACTCACCTCCCTATTGGTCTGAATTAAAATAAACACGTGTTCTCACTGGCAGTCTGTCCAGGATGTACCCTGTAGCTTCCCCATTGCCTGCTGGGATAGGCTCCAGCTCCTGTGTGACCCGATAGGCGGGTACAGAAGGTGGATGGATATGTGTTTTCATATGTTCTGATAACATTTTATACATTCAAATAATAAATACCTATATACAATATATAAAATACTAACTTTCTAACCATAACTTACTATATAACTGTAAACACAGTGCAATGAAAATAAATGAGGAGTCTCGAAGCTGAGACCTGGGCTCAGGTTTAAAATGCTGTGCTGTGGCTCCCTCTGCTGGTGATAGTGTGAACACAATAGTCCAGGATGGTAACAAAGTTAGACCTAGATAAAGTTAAAATACACTGTACTTCACCTTGCACTGCGTGGCTTGTCTGTGAGGAACTCAATGTTAGGATTTTAATGAGTGCTTTGTATTGTGTAGTGCGATATACTGTATACTGACACACACACACACACACAAAACCCATCAGCTGACAAATAGTGATAGATATTAGTCCAACAAGACAACATATGTGAGGATTTTGTCTTTTTTACACTAACTTTAAACAGTTGTCTGTTTCTATGTTCATGTGAGATGCATGTGGAGAATGTGTAATGATGATACTAATAAACATTTTGTTACTGATTGATGCTAACAGCTGTTGTCCTGTCCATGCTACTCTTACCATCACTGCAACACCACACTTTTAGTGCAATATTAATCATATGTGATGTGAATCAGCTCAGCTGTCCCCCTCAGAGTCATGCTTACATATCAGTCTGTGTTAGTCCATCTCAGCTCATTACACCAACGTGTGGGCATCAAGTTTAATGCCATTAAAGCTGGTACTTGTATAATTGGCTGTGACATGCAGCCAGGATTCATTAGTCACTGATTGTAATGGTACCACTGTTCCTGTTGTGGTGCAGGACCTGATCCTTAAAGTGAAGCAACAACAGAGTAGTAATGCGTCCAATGAAACTGCTCATGAAAATCTAAGCTCACAATAATTCTGTGAGAGAACTACAACCACAGACACACAAAGATCTTCTGCAGGTTCATTTGAGTCCCAGCATGATTAAAAGTGGAAAATACACTCTGGTTTTTCTCTAATCAGCATATGTCAGTT
The DNA here is from genome assembly GCA_900323345.1 of Pseudochromis fuscus. Lineage (NCBI taxonomy): Eukaryota > Metazoa > Chordata > Actinopteri > Pseudochromidae > Pseudochromis > Pseudochromis fuscus. The sequence continues at coordinate 21,449 of OOFC01013314.1, read as the reverse complement.
TGTTTCCATTTAGTCACAACTAAAAATGCAGAGAAGTGTGTAAAGGTTGTTTTTTTTCTCCAACATATACTTACAAGTCAGCATGACCCATAGAACCACAACAGACACTTTAATGGGCAAAACACCAGGTAGAAGTAAAGCTGAATGCTCCTTTAATCTGCTGATGAACATTGTGACATAAACTTAAAAGCTACAAATTAGTAAGTAGCTCTTTAGCCAGTACCGTTTTATTAATTCCTGTTTCCTGGGTTTAGTCGGTCCATGTAGTTTTATGCCATATGACACATTCAGATGTATGTATTTCTGTCTGAGGAATATTGTGTACACAATACATCATGAAGTTATTATTGTTTTTTTGCTAATTTAGTTGATTCTCTTTACTCAGATGTTTTTTTTTCTGTTGTGTGGCGTAGTAAAAAAAAAAAAGCCCTAATACAGTTACTAATAATATTCAGCTGACTCTAAAGGAGATGAATATTAAGACGTTATTAATTTGATTGAGTAGTTCACACTTGTCGTTTTCCTTCTGTAACACCCACATACTGCATGTCAGTCACATTATGTTAAATTACTTCAGATCATGGGCACTGTCAGTCAGCCAGCTCAATGCCACACTGATGAGTGTGTGTGTGTGTGTGTGTGTGTGTGTGTGTGTGTGTGTGTGTGTGTGTGTGTGTGTTCTGGTATTCATCACCTTGTGGGGACACAACTCTGTTTACACAGTCACCTCATGGGGACCTCTTGCAGTATGGGGACCAAAAATGAGGTCCCCATAAGGGAAACCGTTTTAAATGAATGTAGGAGCTCCTCAGACGTTGCCAATGTGATTTTTAGAGTTG
>OOFC01013314.1:0-20590 GCA_900323345.1 Pseudochromis fuscus | reverse complement strand
TGAGCTAATAGGGCTGTGTTTAGTTTACCTGATTTTTTTCAGTCCTCTAGACCCTTCAGAAAGGGTGGTTCCCAAATGTGATGATCAGAACAGTGGTCCCCACTGGCCATAAAAACCCGTCTGTGTGTGTGTGTGTGTGTATCTCAGGTACAGAGGAGGAGTGAAGGAGTGCTGGTCCACTGCTGTGATCCCTGACTGACTTCTGTTTCTCACGTCTCACCTGCTGTTTTCTAAAATACTGCAGTAGGGTAACTGTCAGGGGGTGATAATTAAAAAACATACAAAAAAGAAACTTGGAGATGATCTGAGATGGTAAATTTGAAAAGAATTAAATGTTTTTATTACATTTTTTATTCTTTGAGATTATAGCCTCAATTTGTAAAAAATAAACTCAGATGTCTGATATTAATATTCTTTGAATTGACTCAAAATGAGCAGAGGTGTTCTTTGTGATTAAAATCATAATGTATGAGACAAAAAATTTACATTTTTTTTGTATTATAGATTATAAAGTCACAAATTTAAAAAAGTAAAACATAATCAAAGATGCATGTATATTAGTTGTGAATATCTGGGTGTAGCACATATAACATGCAGTCTCCAAAGTTTAAGAGTTCAACAGTAATTGGACAGATTAAGTTGAGCAGGATCCTCATATCTTATATTTAGTGGACTGCCTGAGGTGTTGGGACTGTTCAGACTGAGATCAGCTGAGTCAGGGACAGTCCTCTTCATCCTGAGCAGCTCTTTGGTTGCCTTGGCTGTTTGAATTTTGATGCACCTGAATGTGAGCAGTGAAACCATCATGTCTGACACATGAACTGGGGCTTTAGCTTATCTATGATTCAGATTTTTTTTTTTTCTGTTAATTTGATAGATCCTGATTTTTATTGCATCATCAGCAGAACTTTGTTCCAAAGGTCAAGCAGTGTATTTGCAGGTGCAGCCTGGCCTCTCTGAGTCCGACCAGGTCTTTGAATCCTTCAGAGTTCTGCTCATAAAGACAACTCAATATTCCCCAGTTGAACATCATAGACTCGATCATAATGTGGTTTTTCTTCATTCAAATGATTTTCTGCAGGACCTGCTCATCTCTCATCCAGCCTGTGTGACAGTATTATTTTGAGAATGAACCCAACTATTATTATTTATTTTTCTTTTTTAATTAACTTTGATATGTTTAAAGCTTCATTTTAATCTTTCTGAGTTTTATGGCCTTTTCTTATTCTTTATACACAGACAACTCCACCCCAACCTGAATGTGTTGTTGTATTTGAGTGCCTTATTTTCTAATTCAAAAATGGTCCTCTTTAAAGTATCTTTCTGTTTAAATAAAGGTTAAGGAAAAGGCTGGTAGCAGTAACTCTGAATCCACTCTCAGCCAGCTCTTTTGTTCATGAATGCTGCTGACCAATAAACACCAGGAAGCCAAGTGTCTGATGACCTTCTGTGGTTTAGAGGCTGTTGAGATTTTCTAACTGCAGAGATTTGTCTGGTTCAGTCTGGACTCTCCAACCAAAACCAGAAGGTGCTGTACTTCATACCCTGCTGCCTGATGGTGACTCAGTACAGCTGATGTGTCCCAGCTTAAAATGTGTGGGTACTTACCTTCCTTGTGTTGTTTCAGTTTGACAGTGTGAATGTTTTTATGCTGCAATAAAGAATTTCTGTGTCTTTTTGTTGTTGTTGTTTTTTGTAATTATGGATGGAGATGGTTTTTAAAACGGTGTGCTATCGTGATGCAGCTTGTCACACTTCAGCTTGGATAGGGAGAAAAAAGATGTTTAGAGTTGTTGCTGGCTTCATACAGGAGGTTGGTGTTTATGTCTGGGCACCACAGAAAGATTAAGAAACACACACAAAGCAGGAGTCACACGTTTTATTGAAGATCACCAGACCTTTCATTTGGCAATAATAAATGACTGAAACTCAAGGCAAATAAACTAATAAACAGAAGCAAATAGTAAATGACACCAGTGAGGGAGGAAAAGAAAAAAAAAAGCTGTCGGTTTGAGTCCAGGATCCAGTCTCAGCATGTTCCCTCTGGCATGAATCGTACCACATCTGACAAGAAACGACTGAACACACTCTCCTTCTTCCAAAAACTAAAGCTAAAGTATTTTAAATAGTGAAGAGATGATGCACTAAAACTAAAACTGGTTTGGATGTGGATAGAAGTGCCCGACTGCCACTGTGCTGTCATACAGTATATCTAAGGCAGTAACATAACATGCCCTGCTCATGACAGAATCGGTCTAATTATTTCAGAATTCATACATCACAGTTTGGAGCTTAAAATGACTCGCACTCATTTTTCAGATCTACCTTTAACACCACACCCGGTGCCATTTACACAAATAAACAGTATCTTGGGAAAATTGTTCTCTAACAAAATGCCCAACAAAATGTTTTGTGCTTGATTTAATTTTCTTTTAATGCATCTGGTCATTAACGTTCGAGCTTTAGTAACAACTCAACACGTCTTTACAGACTATTAATTCTTCAGAGAATCATAGACTTGAAACTTCAGTTGACCTCAGTCTGCAGTGAAGGATTTTCAGGAATATTTCAGTGAATAAAATGTGGACTAGGTTGTTAGAGAAATACTGCCCTACTCTTATTCTTTCTACTTAATTTAAAGGATGTGAATTTAATTGGCTGAATCATCATCCAAATACATATTTGTTGTTTGTCCATTGTCCAAAAATCCTTTTTTTGTGTGTTGTAAAAAGCAAAAGTGATCATGACTTAAAGAAATAATTAACAGCTTGCTTTTCGAGCAAATATGTTGCATCTAAATTCAGACTTGGTGATGTGAAACCACCACGCAGCCTCTTCGATGCTGAAACCTCGTGTTAAGTTCAGCATTCAGGCTAAAGCCAGTGCAAAAGTACTTTAAAGTGCAACCCCGCTAACGGTCTAGATTCAATCTCACTCCAATAGAAAGGCTAAGTAAGTGATTATGGTCGAAATGAGTGGTCATTTAGGAAATTATTGCTCCATTAAAAAGATTTGAAGGGTAATAAGGTGCCTTGTGTCCCATGTGAACGCACATCGCATATTCACAACCTTGGAAGTGGAAATTTCTTTGTGCTTGATGATGCTTTTAGACATTTTGGATGCCATAGACGCTCATTTTTAGGAGGCATTAAAGTTAATATATTGTATTTTTCATAAAGTTTTTCTTTTGTAAGCTTAACATACATCTGAGAGAATGGTAATATTTTCCCAACGGCCCCATCGTTTCAACACAAGGACTGGTTGGTGCTTCTGGTTTTTGCTCTGCACATTATTAGTTTGGGTGGTCCAGGCTTTAAATGGGAAAAAGTGGGCTGACCATAGTACCAACCAGTGGGTGACTTCATGTCCAGATTCATTAAAACAACCCCTCTTGAAACATCTGAACTGTAGTATTGTATTAAAATAGTCTTACAAACCTACTCTCTAATACTCATTTAGGGCAGAAGATATAGAAACAGGCTACATTATGTGTGTCGACACAGCTTGAGGTTGCACAGTGACTCACAGCTCAAATGTAGTCGTCTAGACAGTTTGATCCTCTTGTAAATGCTGCACCGTAACATCTCTACGCTCCTAGCACAGTGGTAGTGAAATAAAACTGCTGCTGTCAGCAGTCCATCTGCTTGGTGGTTCACCCTGGCAGATGAAGTCTTCCAGTTTCTGAGATGAGTTGACTGCAACTTTATTCCACAGAGTTTATTGGTGAAACCACTGAAAGCTAAACTAAAGAAGGATGGATCGGTAAACACTCATACACACATGCACACACCACACATGTCAGACTTCACATTTTCAATAGTCATACTGTCACAATATATTATAAACCTTTTACAAATAAAAGCTTTAAGGATTTATAAGCATTGCTTAGTTCATAAATATTTGCAGCAAAAATACAATACAATAAATCTCTGTTGTTTTTTTTTTTTTTAGGAATCAAGACAGGACATAAAAATCTGTAAAAATATTCACTAGACCTTAGGGTTCGAATGTCAAACTCTTTGACAAGTGCTGGACAGGTCGGATCAGTCAGAGAAAAGCTTCTGTGTGGACATGACTGGATGCATCATGCTTCCAAAGCTAAAACACTGCAGCGGCAAATCTGTGGTAATGACATCCATTAAATTACTACGGCAACATGGCACCTCGATTTAATGGTGTGTTCAGACTGGATGTGGATTATCCACTTGAGCTGAGTTGTTTGATGGCTTGAGTGTGTCAAAGAAGTGATGAACATCTCATTTCGCATCAGTAGGTACATTTTCAGAATGATAGTCATGTTTACAGCACAGTGTTGGTCACACACTGTGTATAGAAATAGATGAAGCAAGCGTGACATCACCCTTTGGTTTGAGGACTCGCGTTTAGAGTCCTCGCATTAGTTTGTTGAGCAAACTAACGATCCACGACTATAAATATTCCTTTTTTGAAGCCTAATATTTACTAAATGATATTTTTTTCAGATGAACCACCAGATCACAATAAGAAGAGTTGACTTTCATTAATGACATCAGAATGACTTGTGGAAAAAATGTATTGATTGAGTATTTCATGATTGAAAATTATGACTTTGGAAATGAAGTCAATTGAAGTTTTTGGGGGGGCCAGCATCTAGTGGCCACTGGTGGTATTGCGCTTTTATTTTTAGATTTCTACATTGGCCTCTTTTTGAAGGCACAGTTGCTGCATCCATTTCTGTATATAGTCTATGGTTAGACCCTATTGTTGTGATCTGACTGCCTAATTTAGCAGACAAACTGGGACAAACTGGGAAGAACTACAGTTGTGCTCATAAGTTTACATACCCTGGCATTTTGGCCATTTTGATCAGGGTTATTTGGGTAGTTTCTGTTGTCATTGTGATTCAAAAAGAGTACGCAGTTGTTTGACAATAAATGGCTTCATCCAACCACTAACCATGAGTGAAAAATGTTTTTTCTCTCATTATTGACACTCTCTGAAAAATGGCCAAAAAAATCTCAAATTCTGCCAGGGTATGTAAACTTAAGAGCACAACTGTAGACTCAGCCTACATGTTATGTCTGGTGTAGGTTTGAGGTAACATTTAGCTTTCTAATACTTACATTAGAGCACGCACAGCAACTGAGTGTAACCATAAAATACGGCTGCTGGTAAATACTATTTACCTGAGACCATGCAGACATCAGAAATGTCAAAGTTGTTTGTAGACCAAAGTCACAAGTGACTCACTTTGAATGTGTGGGAATTAAAACACACAGTGCTGCTGTGTTCACCACATTATCCAGTTAATTTTTTCTCTCAGCTTCTCTCCTTTTTTCTTCATATCTTGGTATATAGTGCAGTCATCCTCAGTTAGTGCTACCTGTCATGAATAAAGACTTTTGCTTTGCATTCAGTCTGAACACACCAGCTCTCAGGCCTCATCCATCCAGTTTGCCATTTTCCTTTTTTTTTTTACATTGCATGATGGGTATAGCTTGCAAGGTAACCAAAAATGATCTTTTATAGAGTAGATAGTTGAAAATTGTGAACACCAAGGTGCAACAACCACCAGTTTTCCTCAAAAATGTCCACACCCTGGTCTATACATCCTGCATTCCAACTACTAAGACAAACTAGCATGGCTTACACTTTAGAGACTCAGATCCTCAAAAAAGAAAGTGCAGTTATTACAAGAAGCCGACAAAAGCGCACCGACTCTGGACTATCTGGCAACTTACCGCAAAAAAGAGGCCGACAGCCAAACTCTTATAACCAATGGCTCGTTGTAACATTTCACTAAGGCAGTGATTTTCAAAGTCTGGGGAGGCGCTTTTAATGTTTTCATGCTAAATTATATTAGCACGTGCCTTCTCAAACCTCTTTAATGCATAGCTACAGTATTTGAAATGCTATTAAAGTAGTTGCTCGAAAATATATAAACAGTAACATTTGAAAATAAAATGTGGCTGCCCAGAAAACATTTGAAAATCACTGCGTTACAGTCAGGCATAAAAATTAATAAATATCAATAAATAGTTGCACTAGTGCCATAATCATGAACATCTAGAAATCAAAGTGCTGTATTATTAAATATAAAGGAGAATACGGCAGATTTTGACATGTGCTTCTGGAGAATACATAAAATATCACATGTCAAAAACAGCAGTACTGTTATGATTGCAATTTATACACCTCCTGGAGATGTATGGTGATTATATCATGAGGAAAATGTGATGTTACAGGAAATTTCAATGTGTCAGACATCATGCAAAAGACCAGTTTGACAAAACATTTCTGATTTTCCAACCACTGAAACATTATGGAAACCAGCCTGCTGAAACCAACAGTCCTCATCTTCTGTGGTACCTGGCAGAAAGCAGACTTCTGGGTTTACCCCTGAACTTTGACAAACATTGCAACAGAAATCGATTTTTGACAGACACCATTATCATTTTCTGGAGAGAGTGAGAAAAAAAACATGTGGGACTTCATTTTCCTTTTTTAAACTGGCTCACTGTTGAACACTATCACTGCTCACTCCTTCTTCTGATTGGCTAACAGGGAGGCCTCCCATCGCTGCGCCATGGCGTTCTGTCGTCGAGGCACCGAAGAGAGGGAAAGGGGGAACTGGAGGGGGGGGGAGATTCAGCTAAACCACTGGAGCAAAAACACAGGTGGAGTTTCATGCATGGATGGGTTATCAGATGGATGGATGATTGGTGGATGGAGTGAAAGACAATGAATGAGGAATGAAGAGAGGGTGGGATTGGTTGATTGGATAGTTAATATGGATAGTTAATGGATAAATGGATGCAGGTGTGATGCGTAGATGGGAAAAAAATGAGTGAAAAAATGAATATATTTACTAAATTGTGAACTAATGGATTAAAAATGTAATCAATCCAACTGATTACCAAATCAGAAAGTTCACAATTATTCAATGTAACAAATGAATGAATGAGCAGAGGAAGAAATTAATCACACAGAAATTACAAAAATAATGTAATAATGTACTGACACACGAATGTAATCAAACACAAACAGTGAATTACAATCAGCTTCTGTCCAAACATTATATTGCATGTTAGTATCTGCAGCTGTAGCTGTATCAGTAGCTGTGCTAAGAAATGTCACTACTAACCTGAGTGCAGGTTTATGTGTTGTGCAATCGACTACTTGTGTAATCAGGTTTTCCTAAGTGCATATAAACATGTTGTATGAAATGGTTTGACTATGAGAGTGCAACAGAGAGTCTATAAAGTGGAGCTTTAATGTCTGCACTTTTCTGAGGCTTCATCAGGCAACTCTGTCTTCTCACAACACACTATGAAGTTTGTGCGGTGTATATTTTAGGGCTGTTACTTTTTATTAGAAATTTGTATATTCATTCGATTGTGGGGTGAACCATATTTGACCTGCTTGAAATGTGCATGAGATCATCTGAAGTAGTTCTTCTTGTGATCCAGAAGAGGGTGCTCTAAAACTTTCCTATCAGTTAGACCTATTGCATATCCTATTGACTTATCAGTAAAGCAAGCTAATATTAATCTGTTAACAGAGTCAAATTCACCTGAAATTACAAGTAATTTTAAATTAATTCAAACTTGAAAAAGTGACAGCCCCAGACTGTGTGTGTGGCAGCCCACCTTGTGGTCACAAGATAAACTGGATCGTTCCATTTTGCGTGTCCTGGAGGGGGATGAAGGGGAGGAGACACATCTATCTGGAACCTCTGGCACTGGAATAAAAATGATAAGGGAATAAACACATTTAATTAGAATGGAAGAAAAAAATCTCATCTTAAAGTGAAAACTCACCATCATCTGCAAATACAGGAATAATGAAAATGAAAATAGCACCATCTTATAATGCTACTTTCACTTAAAAATCAATTGAGCAGATCTTCTTCTCAGCAAAGTTTCTGATGTGTTCAGCTGCTTGTTTCTAATATTTACTAAGTGGATGTTATGTACCGTTGAAGCTGATGTTATCATTGAGGCCCGGGGACACCAGCACGGTATCGTACTTCTCTCTCCCTTTCTTCCACTCCTCCTCTCTTCTCCTCCTCCACATCTCATCCCTCTGCCTCTTCCACTCCTCCTCCCTCTGCCTCACCATCCTGATCTCCTGCTCCACCAGCGACTGGCTGCTGAGGGAGCGCAGCTTGAAAAACGGATTGGACGTGAAAGTACTCTCCTGCGGCTCCTGGGACACGGGGGCGGAGCTCAGGCAAAACTCAGAAGCGCTGCGGATGATCAGATTGGAGGTCTCCACGACAATGACGGAGGGCACCGCATCTTGGTTTGCTGGCCAATCAGAGAGGCCGCTGATAGCAGAGGTGAGGAGGCGGTTTCTGGAGGCGGAGCCAGAGGAGTCGGGCTCCAGGATGATGACGTTATTGGCTGTCATTTCATGGTAGACCCGGGGGAGGGAGGAGGAGCAGGAAGGGGATGGTGAGATGGAAAGTGTAGGGGTGCGGCAGGCTGGAGGTCTGGGTGGAGATCGTCCTGTCTGCAGGGAGGATGGCCTGAATGCAGAGAAAACAAAAATAAGTTTAATATTAGATCAAGTTATCATATTTCAACAGTAAAAAAAAGTTCTACTGATACTGGAAAGTCATCTTCACACCAAATGTAAAGCAAATTTTCGCCTCACATTACATACAGGTGGTATATAGTCACTGGACTACTAAACATTCACCCTCAACAGCCAATAGGAGTACTCCTTCTGGAAACCCTGACGACCACCATTTCATAAACAATGAACAAGATTGCAAATAATGCTGCCTTTTGTCTGTTGGACCGTAGTATTATCCCAGTCCCAGTCTGATCCCAATCTTGTTTTCCATTTCTGCTCCTCAGTGAAGTGGGGAAATCTCAACATTGATTGATTTTTTCAAGGTAAAACTTTTTCAACTTCCGTGGATATGAATCTGTGTTTATTTGCATTGCCTGGCATGAATTCAAGTCTACTTGCATCTCTGCATTCACTTATTGCAACATTGAAATGTGCAAATAATGTTCTTTATAGCCTAGGAAGTTATTTTTAGTGTGGCTGTGTTTGAATAGCTGTAACACTGTGCTCGTGCCATTGCACAATGCTGGGTGTTACAAGTTTTTCTTGCTGCTATTTTGGGAGGTTAGGGGCCAAAATCTTGGAGAACCCCTCCTACAGTGGAGCATTTAACAAATACAGAGTGAGATATTTTTCATAGGAGATGGTGGAAACCCCCCACAGCTAAAAGTAGTGCGACTTTACCACTTATATTGTAGAGAATTTACTAAATTCTATAGTAACTAACACTGACATATGACCTAGTTCACCCTCCTCTCCGCAGGTCATTGGGGCCTGAGAGTTAGCTTACATACCAAGGTAGAACAGATGGAACTCACTCAGGGACATTAAGGGACAAACATCATCATCTCACCGGTAGGCAGACACACAGGCGCACAAACATAGAAAACCCAAACAACACGTACACAATCCGAACCTATAATAACCACACTCTGACAGATCCTAGTTAGACTTTTCTTTGGGACAACTCTGCAACCACTGTGATTTCTGGTCTTACAATAAAAGTCTCGCCACAGGCTGACCTTTCACCATACCATCTCCTGTCATCATTTTATTCCACCACATTATTATCAGATGAACTGAAAACCCACTGGCAACTTCAATGTCACCTTTTCAAGTTCTTGCCAAGATGGAATCTGTTGTGTATGTCGCGTGTGCACAAATACAACTCAAGTTACATGGTCCCAAAAACAACTACTTATGAACTCTAATACTGTAAATGTTGCTCTGTTGGTGCTTGATCTGCAAACTGAGTGTGTCCCTACACTCACTGTTGCAAACGCAACCTGCAATACTCTTAATCTGGTTATTCAATGGTTTCATACAACACCAGAAACGCTGCAGCAAACTGCTGAGACAGTTTCTTTAACGGCACATGCCAGAAGAACAAATTCATGGTGCAATGTTGCTGTAGCCTTTCCACCCCCATTTGTCCTACCTAGGTATAGCCAGGCCCTGTGCAATCATCCCCCTCTCTCTGCGGTGGCGTTCCTCTCTCTCCAGAGTCATCCGGATCTCTCTCTCCACAGCAGTCTCTGGCTCCTCCAGGGGGCTGCGGTACGACGAGTCATCCAGACCTGAGTCCTCTGAACTGGGGGACAGGGTGGAGAACAGAGGAGGTTCCCTGGGCACGGGGGCTTGAATTTCCCTTTGTTTAGGACAGGAGGAAACCCCGCTAATGTTAGGATTAGCTAGACTACATTCATGTGCATATACTGACATGACATGATAACATTATTAACTCAGCTTTCAGTCTTCTGATTCATGCAGGGTTTCTATCTGCCACAGTGGTTATCAGGAGAAGGGACATGCGACAAAGCAAAGTTCCTGACACTTGACACTTTTTATTCCAGATTGTCTGTTGGAGTCAGGGCATGAAACAGTTAGTGGCATGAGGGCGTAACACAAATGTTTGGCCTATAATAGAAGAAATGCAACGTTAAAATGCTTTTGGCAACATTAAAATGCTTTTGTAAAACTGTTTCAATCACCCTTCGTTACCTGTTCTCGAGTTCAGTGTGTGTACTTTTTATGTGCAAATTAAACATGGATATATAGAAAGCTCAAAGTGGCACAAGTAAAAAATCAAATGAAGCAGCCAAGGCAGCTGTCCTACCTGTGTTTGAGCCTTGGGCTGCGAGTTGGGGGGTACAGTGAAGTGTGGGTCCCCTGGAAGCTCCCCTGAGCTCTCAGTCCTGGTTTGGGGATGGGCTGACCTTTGACTTCCTCCTCCATCTTCTTCCACTGCTTTCGAGCCAGCAGGAAGTCCACATGCTCTGTGGAAACGTTTTCACTGAGGGTCTCCTGATGCACGCAGAAATCTACAGGAAGCTGCCAAGAAAGATCAAACTAGATGAACGTGTTATTTCATAGTTTTGATGTTTCTATTTTTAGCTCACAAGGTAGAAAATGCTACAAAAAAATTACTTGAATGCAAGAGATTTTTGAGCAAGAACAGAATGAAACGTACCCTCCTGTCGGGGTCCGTGGAGCTGGCTGTGGAGCTGGCTGAAGGCGACCGCAGGAAAAGATCTCTCCTTGTCCTCATCTGCTCGTCATCATCATGCCTGCCTCCTCTTTCCTCCCCCACCTCCTCCTCTTTCTGCTCATCATCTTTTTCTTTCCCCTCTACCTTGCTCTTGGCAACTCCTTCTCCTCCTTCCACTTGGCCAGGACCATCACAAGGTGCCCACTGGTCCTCTCCTGCTTCACTGTCTGAGTACACGATGGCCAGTTCTGCTTGGAGGCAGTCGCTAAGGTGGCTGTCGCTAAGGTCATCTCTGTTGCCGAGGTCGTGGCCCCAGGGGTCCTGCAGAGTGACGTCTGGAGGATCTGAGGCTACAACCAGGGGCTCTGATACTAGTGAAGTGTTGGCGATGAAGAGAAAATCTGAAAGAGCATCTTCTTTCAGCTCTTCCTTTGCACCTCCTCTTACTCCCTCTTCTCCTTCTGTTTTTTCTCTGCCTTCGTCTTCTCCCTCTATTTCTCTTCTCTCCCAGTCAGCAGTTCCCATTTCTCCTTTTTTCCCATCTTCTTCCTCTGCTTCCCTTTTATCTTCATCTTCTATTTTTATTTCTCCTCCCCCTTCAACTTCCCTTTCTGTTTCTCCCCTCCCTTCTTCTCCCTCTATTTCTCCTCTCCGTTCATCCTCTCCCTCTGTTTCTCCTCTCCCTCCAACTTCTCCTCCCTCTTTTCCCTTCTCCTCTCCCATCTCAAAGTCAAGGTAGTCACACTCATCTCCTTTTCTGTTTCCTCCCTCAGCAGTCTCTTCGTCCACCCCATGGACCTCTGGGTAATGTAGTTCTTCCACTTCCCGGCCATTGCAGGTAAATAAGCTGTCTCTTTCCAGGTCTGTTAGCGGTGGTGATGAGCTAATCTCCATGGTAACGGGATCCGCTGTCCGTGCACGAATGGGAGACTGGTCCACAGGGTTGTTGTTGCTGGAGCTACCGTTGTCGTGGTTACCGTCTGTTAGCTCAGGTGTTGTCCTCCTCAGCCCAGCTGTAGCTCTCTGTGGAAACACATGTGTAATTAAAATATAGACTCATTACTATTTTAAACAATTTGTGAGTTACGCAAAACCTTCATACCAGGCAAAAAGTTGGGATCAAAAAAATAAGTTAAAGTTATAAAGTACTAGTTTAAGAATACTTCAGCTCTTTAGGGAGCTTACTTGACTTCACATCTTATAAAAATAAGTCAGAATTATAACTAAATAACCATGTTGTTATTTTGACTGACAGAGTCACATTTTTACTAAACGCAGTAAAGAAATGAATTACTTGCATGTCTTTGTTTAAAAAAATAGCACAGTGTTATTTATTTATGGCTCATACCAATACTGAACACTGTGCCTGCCTTTGGAGGAAAAATAGACATTTTTTATTTACTCTCTGTGTCAGTAGCAGATAATATCAGCAGCAAACTAGATTAAACGATTATGACTATTTTTTAAAGTATTTAAAGTATTTTTGAATGAATGTCCATCTTCCTCATCTTCCTCATTAATTAGCACATTATTTAAACATCCTCTGAGGGTTAAACAGGAGCCATTTTCACAATTATGTGATTCATACTCTGATTAGTTGACTAATTGTTTCAATAGTCAATTATTAATCGAGTATTAAAATAGTCATAAGTTGCAGCCCTACTACAGACTGTATCATGGCCTCACCTAGCATCATGAACTTTGGGTACTGACAGAGAGATGGATACAGGTCATGGATACAAGCGGCCAGAATGAGCTTTCTTCTCCGGGTGCTGGGCCTGACCCTGCGAGATATGGTGAGGAGTTCAGCCATGTGAGAGGAGCTCAGAGAGGAGCTCAGAGAGGAGCCAGTGTTTTGAACATCTGACTAGGATGCCTTCTATTTGCCTCATGCTGGAGGTTTATCAGGCACAGCCAACTGGGCAAAGACCCAGACATTGGCCCTGGACTCACTGGAGGGATTATATCTCCCAGTTGGCCTAGGAGTGGCTGGGGATCCCCCGGGATGTCTGGGCTTCAGTGCTCACACTACTGCCACCATGACTATGACCATGATGGACTTGGCAGTACAGAAGTGTAAGGTAGCATCTCAAATGTGAGACTCTAACAATTCTACATAAGGCTGCACTAACTGTTGTTACAGCAACAACTTAGGCAAAGAGACTATTACACACTCAAGCAGAAAACAGTAGTCAACTAAAAGCCAGTATGATATTGAGAAGATGTGGTCACCACAGAAAAATAGAGGCCAATGATAAACTCCTGGTGCACGTCATATAACCTTCAATCCAGTTAAGGATATGTAGTATGTACTTATGTTTCTACCCCTTTAATTTATTTACCAGTCAAAGTTAGAAACTTGCTGGTGAACAATTAGCAGCTGAAAAGTCAGATATTTCTTTAAGGAATTGGTGGAAACTAACAACAGAGCTGAAAGAAGAGTTCGCTTGGAATACAGTGCATCAAGATATAGATATATATAGATATCAAGATATAAAGCAAATGCAACCACTGCAGTCTATACTGTCTTAGTCATACAGCATAATGAGCCATATGCACATATGGAAACATCCAACCATGGCTGCACATATTCACATAGATAACAGTACACTAAACACTATAATACACACAGCAGAGTAGATTGAAAACAGTGTACATGCTCTATAAATGTTTGATGGGCTAAACTCAAGCCTTCATACTGTTTCTATGGCAGCACTGCGTTGGCTGTGAGTGGGTTTACAGATTATTATGGTCTGTCGTTCCAGGCATGTGCTGGTGACAGACGGGAAATGTTGCTATGGTAACACTAAGTATAGATGCAGAGGCAGGAAAGCTACTGAAATCAGGTCTCTCTCTTATATTACAATGTGTGGAGGGAAACTGAATGAATCACAATTATACTGCAACAATTCATCTAAAGCTGAATCATAGTTAGACTGATGTGACAAGATAATAGGTTTACCAGCTATAAATGACAATGTTAAATAGCCACAAACAGAAACCCAAATCATCTCTCCAGCACGGACACACAGGCATACACTGAAATGTGTGTCAACAGAAAAAAGTGCCACAGCAGCTGTAACATGCCAACAGCTTTCTCAGTGCAGTTTTTAAAGTTTCTAGGTGGAGTGTTGTATTATTAATGTGACACCTGACTAGCTTCTAACAGTACAAAATAACAGGATGACAGCATTGTTTGATGCTGGTCAGCACATGAAGGAGCACATTTTTGTCTTTCTTCATTTGAATTCAATGTGCAAGAAACCACACTTTGTTGTATTTACCTATTTTAGACATCAGGCTTCGAGTATCCTCATCACAATATCATTGTAGCCAATCCCAAAACTATTACATAAATTTAATTTACTTTCCTCTGAAACTCCTTCAATTGGTGTGATGAAGTTAAACAAACTGTTTCGTGGAACAGATGTTATTACAAATACATTGACCAGTAGATAATTAACTGTTCTCTTCATTCAGATGTCAACATGAACTCTGTCTACAGCTGATCAGCCTTAACGTTTGAATCTGAATCTGGGGGAAAGATTACATGTTATAGAGACACTGTAGGGTTGGTTCATTTACCCAAATCTGTTTTGAAATCAATTTGTTGCTAAAAAAGCAATAATTCTGTAGCAATTTCAACCATTTAACCCATATGTAACTTATCATTTATCTGTTACATTGTTTACATAATGTTTAGCTGTTTCACCATTTCAACCATTTATCCACGACACTCAGCTCAGCTCATCTATCATGTGAAGTCCCATCAACCATTTACACACTACTTTTACTTTTTCACTATTTCTATACTTTTACAGAATTTCTATGGCTTATATGTAGCTTTTACCTCACAGTTTAAACCATTTATTTATTCTTAGCTAAGTTTTTCACTATTAATATGATATCCACAATCAATCATTTCGACTCTTTATCCCTTTAATACATGGAGGTCACTGCAGTGTACAGCTGTTTAAAATGGTTTTTTCCTCTGTGTATATGCCTGCAATTTTGGCCAGTGCTGCATATAGTCCACTCTAGTGGAAGCTAGCAAATCCCACTGGCAGGTCATTGCAATGGGAAAAAGTAGTCAGTGAAATCAAGATGGCCGACAGACAGGGAGAAAGACCAACCACCTCACCTCGGTTTCTACCTTCTATAAAACAATACCATTGCAGGTAAAAAAATTATAATTACATCAAGTAACATCTGAGGTGACATATTATGTAAAGATGTTCTAAGTTTTAATTTTATATTTGGAGGAAATATAGAATAATCTCAACTACTCTCTACTCTCTACTCTAATCTACTAATCTCTACTCAACTGTTCATCATGCATCACAAGCTATGTTTCAATTTAAATGCAATGTCAATTACTACCAATGTTGTTCTTGCAAATAGTTCATATCCTGTAATGCTTTGGCTGTAAATCAACTGCTTTATGTTTTTAGAATGTAATTTGAGTTGGGGTTTTTTAAATATATATATCCATATTTTTGTAGGGCTGAAAAAGACAGGCATACAGGGTAATAGAGGAGTTTCCAGACTCAAGTGAGGAAGAGTGAAGAGTGAGCTTCTGGTAGTAGCAGTGATGAGGAATGGCTGCCAGTACAGACAGGTGCAAGCAGAGAAGTAGAATCAAGCAGTGACAGAGAAGGTGAAGAGGCTGGAAATGTTGCTGAGAGAGTTGTGGATGAGGAAAGAGATGAGACTGTTGAACCTGAGGGACCACCACCTCCCAGAGCTCAGGGGGAAAAGCAAAAGAAAAGAGTGTCAGATTGGTTGGAAAGCTAAGGATAAGGAGCTTGAGGGAGACCTGCCTCCTTACCATGATTGTTTAGGGAACAGATCCAATAGATTTCTTCATCCATCTTTTCACCCAGGATATGATTGATTACATTGTACACAATACAAACCTGTTCGCTGTCCAGAAGAGAAAAGATAAGCTGGCAGGAGTTCAGAACATTTCTTGGAATGAATATAGTCCAACATAATACCATATTACAACTTTATAACTAAATTACAACTATACCTACATAGCTACCATGTTACTACACTGATGTTTTTTACAGTAGAAAACGCATGAAGGACACTTGAGTGGACAGATCTTTATAGAATAAATATAGATTTATTTTTTTTTCAAACCTTGTTTTACATCCCTAAAGATGTATAAAAACAAACTAAAAAAATCCTGACTGACCTTTTCATAATTCATGCATGAGACTAATTATAACCTGGTTGATAAGCTCTTGTCTGACCAAATCTTATTGGTCAAATTATCACACAAGTCACTTTGATAGAAAAGAAGAAGATAGTCCATTAGGCCTATTGGCAGGGGAGTGAGATCTGATGTTTTTTGTTTTTTTTTCAGTGATAGTGTGAGGAAAACAAATGATTATTAATAAAACTATTTAAAGAGACTTTACTTTTTACTATTTCTGCTGTGTTAATCATATGGTTTAATAGACACAGTTAAATCAACTGTCAGGACTTCAGACTCTCCCTGTCCAGAGGAGAATCCAGTCAATGGTTATTTCAGCACAACATACTGAAGTATAAAGTATTTCTTTATGCAAAAATCTTCTTGTCTTTGTTTTTACCAGCACTAACCAGGGTGCACTGACTACACTGTAATTGGTCACGTGGATCTAGAGATATTATTTTACCATTTTTTTCAACAACCAATCAATTGGTTGTTGAGTTGGTGTGATTTTAGTCAACCAAGTTTTTTTTTTTGGGTTCACCACAGCCCTACAAAATAGGTCACTTGTATTTTTGTTTCAACAAGACTGATTTGCCACTGCTGGAGATGATCATTACATGTTTATTTTCTTACCTCTCACACCTAAGTTTTGGTCAGGTTAGGCAACTGAAATGGTCATGGCGTGAAAGGACGGTGGTCATGAATAAAAGAAACCAGAATTTACTGTAAGTAGCAGATAAAATGCAAACTGCAGTCAGATGGTTACTGAAATTTTCTTGTATGCTGTAGTAAAAAGCAGTTGTAGATAAAGTAGTCAGTGTTGTATGCACAGGGTCTGGGAGCTAGCATGGCTAACAACATTCAACAACAACTTTTACTCAGTGAAATGTAACACAGACTTCTGTATTCAGTTTTTCATGAATTGAAGGTATTATGTATTATGCACACATTTAACATTCAGAAATTGAAGACAAACAAAATGGCAGAGGGTAAATACCATAGACTATATAGAGAAATGGATGAAGGAAGTGTGTCCTTATTGGTTTGTGCACTCCCACTTTGAAGCAAAGAGATCACCATTTGAACATTGCCATGTTGGTTGTTTGGAGTCAGAAGTTCACCATATTTGGATATGACAAAAGAAGTGAGGAGTCACCCTTGAGCCTGAGATCACTATCCAATGCATATGAGACTTGACTTCAGTACCGCCCTCAATGGAGACCAGGCTTGTTGACCCAGCTAGCCACACCCCTAAATATTCCTTTTTTTGAAGCCTAACAACTACTCCAAATTTTTACACAGATGGACCATCAGATCACAATTTTTGAATTGAAGTCAATTGGAGCCAGATTTTTGGGGGGGCCAGTCTCCAGTGGCTATCAGGTGTATTGCACTTGTTTACACCTCCGCATTGGCTTCATTTTTGAGCTCCACTTGCTTATGGAAAATACCATAGATTGTGTATATAAATTGACAAAGCAAGTGGGGTTAAAAAATGAAGCCAATGCGGAGGTGCAAAATAATACAATACCCTTGTCGTTGTCATCATCTTCCACTACATTCTGTAGGAATGTAGCTCGACCAGTAAACAGAGAGCCTCAGTTTCCAGCTTAACTCCCTCTTCACCACGACGGACCGGTGCATCTAACGCATCACTGCAGATGCTGCTTGTTGATCTCCTGCTCCATTCTACCCTCACTCGTAAACAAGATTCCAAGATCCTTCAACTGTCACCTTGTCGTGGTGGAGAAGTTTGAGAGCCCCAATGACCTCAGGAGCTATGCTGTTGGAGGCAACTGGTAGGGTTTCCCATGGAAGATTGGTCCCTGGCCAGACAAAGAATGGTTCAAAAGACCCTTGATAAATGACACTCGTTCGTGTACCTGGCCCAGAGGGAAACTGCGCCTGGTGGTCAGGCCTTCGTCCATAGGGCCCAATCGGGCCCAACATGTGCCGGTGACATGGGCTCGTCATCCAGTGGACTCACCACCCGCAGGAGGATTCAGAAGGGTCCAGTGCAATGTGGATCAGGCAGCAGACCAAGGTGGGGGCAAGGTGGAGGCAAGATGGAGGCTTGGCAGTCCAATCCTCGGTTACGGAAACTGGCTTTAAGATAATCCAACACCATCAATTATAATAGCTAATTGATTGATTGGCTAATTGATCCAATTGGTTTCAATTAAAATAATTAAATAATCATGAAATATTCAATCAATAGTTTTCTTCCACAAGTCATTCTGATGACATTATTTAAAGTCAACTCTTCTCATTACTGATCTGGTGGTCCATCTGAAAATTATTTTATCCTTAAATAGATATTAGACTTCAACAAGAGTAAGATTTTGGGATGTGGTTAGCTTGATTGACAGCCCTGGAATACAATAAGACCAGACCTGAAGTTGAATCTCATAGCCGTTGGGTAGCAACCTCAGGTTCAAGGGTCAGACCCGCCTCCACACTCCTCCCTTCATATCCACATATGGTGACTTGTGACTTCAAAAAAACAAGACAACACTCAAATGGCAAACTCCTGGCTTCAAAATGCGAGGCCACAAACCAACATAGCGAGGTCACACTAGCTTTGTTCCTTTTACATACAGTCTATAGTAAATACATGAAAAGCAAATGTGGAATAACTTGAGACACAGCCTTTGTTTATCTGGCAGTCATCCATGCAGAATCCCTCCTACTCTGCAGCTTGTTTCATCATGCAGTTATGTAAATATAGATATTAGCAGTCAGGTCCACCATCTCTCTCTCACAGATTCACTGCTGCACGTTGGTGAGTCTCTGGATTTCATAGTTCAATCAGACTGAACTCTGCGTGAGGTGAACAAAGCCAGATCAATTCACGTCAGGCAATCCAATGTGTCTCGCCCTCTTCCTCACTGAAACAAATGAGAATATTAATTTTGCTGTGACCCTGCCTCGACTGTGCTTCAACACATATCTGCCAGGCACAATCAATCCTCTGGGATGTTTTCCAGACAGAGCAATAACTGGACTGCCGAACTGCAAGTGATCATCATCACCACACATGTCACAGCACGGACAGCACAGGTGGAAATAATAACATTAATGGCTGCTCTGTTCTATTGAAACACACTAATCATGAGAAAGACCTGAAAAGATTACAGCCAATCATAATGACATCAGTTAAACCACAGACCTAAATGTCCTATCAGAAAGGTCTAACCTAAAAATGGCTTTTTCTTTTGTCATACCGCCAGGTTTTACAGATGTGGGGACCACAGAGCAGTCAAAACACATCTGTTCCCTGTCCATGATTAGTTTATCGGGTCATCAGTACATACTAGTTAGTAAGAGTGACATAACACACATTGAAGACACGACGATGCATTAGCTCCAATTTCATTTAGTTATGCTAGACTGTGCAACATCTGTCTGCCTCTTATATAACCTTGGACAGCAGGATGTGCAGCTTTGTGAGACCACCTGACCTGAAAGTTGTTTGTTTAACCGGTGTAAAAATAAACTAAAGTCATTTCTAGCACACTGCTCAGGTTGCTCAGTGCACACTGTATTCAATCTCTTTATTCAATATAGAGAGAGTCACGACATATGGGGAGAGACTAGTTGTGCTGCAGCTTTCAGCTGTAATCCATGCCTCTGATCACGGCCTGCCTGGATTTGAACCAGCGACCTTTTGGATTATTGCAGGACCTCGCTGACCTCTGTGGACTTCCATCCTGAACTTCAGATCCTGAAAGTATACATCAATATATCAAAAACCACTTTCTACAGTGCGTCGTCTGTAAGGTGGAGTCACCCCATCAACAGCTGGTGACGGCATTATCAGCATTACTTAATCAGACACCTCTGTGTGTGTGTGTGTGTGTGTGTGAGTGTATTGAAGGATTACAGAGCAGCTTGGGGCATCAGATGAGGTATAAATGATGGCATGATGCCTCATCAGTGAATTAACTGATGATGCTGTTCTGTTCACCTCTTCCACTGTGATGCTAAAATTCTGCCACAATATTCTGTTCTGTTCTGTTGTGTCAGAGGACTGCTGCTGAGCCAGGACTCTTATATAAGTCAGCATCCTAAAATCAGGCAAAACGTCAAAATCGTGACAAATAAGCGCGAATAACGGAGCCAAGAAAACCCGAGCTTTTCATGGCAGCTAAGCCAAAGCCTCGCGCAATACACCTCGCGCATAGGCTGCGCGGTGGCCGCCAACATCATCCCCAGGAGGAGGAGGAGGAGGAGAAAGGTGTCGCCTTGCTTCATCCTAACGGCGGTGTGTGTGTGGCTGATGTATTTACCTACCAACAGCTTCCAGCACAGCAGCCAAAACGAGATCATCTCCAGGCGGCCGC
>OOFC01013312.1:0-11033 GCA_900323345.1 Pseudochromis fuscus | reverse complement strand
GCGACCTGTACACCTATCTCATTGACACCCCAGGTAGATTTTTCATCAGTTATATTAAGTTTTAAGATGTGTTATATGTTTAAAATATAAGTTATTCAGATCTGCATACTCTATTCTAATCAGTACTCAGTATATAAGATTGATAACTAGCTGTAATGCTGACGAAGTGATAATAACAAGATTTATTTACGCTTTGTTTGATTTAATTTAATTTAATTTGATTTAATCCATTCAGAACCGTCCATTTTCACTCTTTTCACAGCATTTACCCACTTTTTCTGTCGTTCTGTGTCCGTGGGAAAAGTATAAAAGGAAAGCTTAGTCTCCATCATGTTGTGGTTGGAACATCCAACCGCGCAACAACTTTTTGGCATGATTTTCTGCAAAGTTTATCTGCTTCTCACAGGCAAATACACGAGAAAATGGCGTTTGTTTTCACTGCCAAACGCGCGGTGCACTGTGGGTATTATCTGCAGTGCCCGGATGTTCGGAATTGTCAATAGTGTGAGTGTGTTTGATTTGGTTAGCTTGTAAAAATCCATATATTAGCAGCACCGGTGTTTAAGCTGCAGGGTTCAAAGCATGGGAAAAAATAGGGACGTGTAGTCCGGAAATTACGGTACTATAAAATAATGCATTGTTTTTACTCAGAACTAGGTAAATATTGGATGAACTACATGTCGGGTTAATTTAACCGAGCAAGATGGGCATAAAAACAACAAAATGCTGGAAAATGTTAAATGTAAAATAATAAAATAGGATGATGGTTTTAATCAAGGCCAAGTTTAATTGTGCAGTTCTATATAAAATTAGATGTAAAAGAAGTAAAAAAAAAAAAAAAAAAAACACTTTGCAAATTTACATTCATACTCAAATATACTACTACTGAGCTGCTGATGCCGTATTCAATTTTTACAATGTGGAGACTTGTCCTTTTTATAAAAAAAAAAGCTTCACTCCATGTGAACTGGTATGTATTTAAAAAGAAGAAAAGCCACAAAAAAAGCATAGGTAATATGTTTTGTCATATATGAATAAATACCTTCATGGTATTTCTCTGGTCTGTCTGTAATGTAAAAGTCAAGGCAGTTTGTTATTACAAGAATCGAGTTGCATTGAAACGAAGAAAAGATACATTATGTATACATTATGTAACCATTCAAATGTTTTTTGACAAAACTGCTGCTTAGGATTGAACTGTAGAAAATCCACAGTGAAAGAGGAAGAAGTCAGACAGACATTGTGTTCATACTTATATAAGGGAATAAGGGTAAATTGTGATGAAAAACGTGGTACTGTATGATGTCAATGACACTGACAGGTCATGTAGTATCCACCAAATACATGGCTCAGGTGTGACTCCATGTGAAGCTTCAGCATTGTGTTGCGTAACAGCAAATTGTTATGTTGTTTTTTTTCCCCACAAAGATCCCTGTGAAGAACATAATCTCAACTTTAATGAGGGTGATATGAGAACTGGCAGAGTAATTGCTGCACAGCAGACCACTCAGACTACAATGTAGTCATCATTCACAATCAAAACATCTTCAAGAAGTAAGTGTGATGCATTTGCTGCTCGGATGTATAGAAACAGAAGAGTTGAAAACACAAGTGCAGTGGGGTCAGGAGTTAATGATGAGAAAGATTTCTATGTGGAGGATGTGCAAGCATTCACGTGTCATGGCAGGTTCCTGTGCTACTGCATCTCTCTTGTCATTGAAGTCTCCACACCAAGAAGTACTGTTTTTGATCTGCTGTGTCCACAAACGAAATCCAAGCTCTACCAAACTGTCTCAGATTGTAGCCATTACCAACCTGCATGTATGTGTCAATTTTCATTTCATTTTAATTTCACATTTGAACCAATACAGTACCTGATAGCTGGGGATTGATACCGGTACTCAACGGCACCAATTTTCGGTACTTTTGTGTGTGTGTGTGTGTGTGTGTGTGTGTGTATGTGGTAATAAATGTTAATTTGTTTATTAATAAAATCTCATTTTTTTTCAATTTAACAAATTAATTTCTCAATATCTGAACTTTAACAAGTAGATAAAAACAACATCCAACTTTTTGTATTGCAACATTGCAGTTGTTTCTTAAGCATTACACAGTTACACAACTATTACCAACAAAATAAAATGTATAATCGAAATGTATTCACACTGTTGGCGTTTTGTTCTCAAAATATAAAGTTTTTTCTAGTATTATCTAGTATATGAGATCTGTATTAGTCCTTGTCAGCCAGTCATGACCTGATAGTTATACTTCTGCCGGCATCTCCGTTGTTTTTAAACTAACATGTGGCGTCTTTTAATAAAAATAAGAAGTATTCCCACCGCTGGCCTTACATTTTGTATCATGAATATTGCACCAAGCGTAGTTTGCATCGCATTTTGAAAAGTGGAGTCATATTTTCCACCACTTTCTCTCAGCCATGCTCGCTTGTTGATTGAACCCACGGCCACTGATGTCGTTACACTCTTGTGCGTGCAGTGCTGTGTTCAAGTCTGGCTAGGAAAATCGCCACCATTCCCTCACAGTCACAAGGATGTGTTTAGGTAGAAAAACATGATACCGTTTGATTTTACGTGAAATTCGATGGAATTACCCAAAAAAAGTACCAAATTCGGTAGCCTTCTGTAATTACAATGTGGTAAAGTTATGACATTATAAAACCTCTGCCTGTCATAAGAGATAGGGATTTTAAGGGATTTCATGATACCTTTCAGACAGAATCCCATCTTCTTCCCTTGCCCCAAAATGCATCCTTTTTGCTTTGGGTGGGGTAAGATAATGTGTTGGGTGATCTGAAGGTGATAGTGCTGTATATTTTTTGAATAACCTTTTCATGGTTGGTTGGAGTTGTTTGTCTTCATGGTGTAAGTGTAGTCCAACCACAGGTGTCTTTATCCTGCAATCACTTGAGCACACACTTGACACACTCACTGCACTCAGGTGGTCTTCATTTCACTAAATGTGAGACTTTCACAAGGGACTGTATATATGGATAATCTGAAGGCCAAGAACACTTTACCCTGCAGATAGCACACCAAGCACCCTCCACCATCCACATTAGCAGGCCACTTATGCCAGTACACTCCATTCTGAGGCAGGGCTGGGACACGCACATCCATTCAGCCTGATTTACAACCATCCACGGGATGCAGGAGTGTACTAAAAATACTCAACTGTTGCACAGACAGACTACTGATGCCGTTATCAAATCATCAATCAAGCCGAGAAAGTGAGAGAAGGCACGAACAAGGAGAGCACAGGGAGCGGCGCCAGACTGGAAGAACTAGCAGCTCTTCAAGTCAAATTCAATCAAGGCTTGGGTAACAAGCTCCTTCTGTGTCTCCCATCAGCCCACTTAAATCGAAGATGCAGGTAGTTGAATGGGCCTCATGTCAGGACAGCTCATCGCACCCTCATCGCACCCTCTTCTGCACGCCGAGAATACATACAACAGAACCCAGGGTACCATTTATGTAACACAGCAGTGTTAAGGGGGTACTTCTAGAGTAACTTGGGTTGTGGTAACTTTCACACCCCTCCACCCGGTGAGGAAGGCTCAACCTCGGACTGTCAGCCCGGCCAGCAGCTGACTATGTATCCATCTTATTATTGTGCAGCTGTGTTTAATGCAGGACACCCTGCACACAGGCATAGCCAAGGGGTATTAATGCGTGGACGTGTGCTGTCCTGGAATAATGAGGAGAAAGGGAACAAGAACATAGACAGATCACATGCACACATGCACAACTGAAGAGAGATAGACACTGTTGAATATTTAAATATCTTGGGTTTAATGAACATTTTGTCAGTGGCAGAGGAAAAGTACATCCTCTTTCAGTTCGTTGTCGGACTAGAAGGGTTAGTTTGATTGGTCCATTCATAGACCCCAAATCATATAGGCTAACACCTATTTTTTGAGTGATTGACTTGGTGGATGTCTCCAGTGATTCTGGTAATGGAAATCCTTCACTTTAAACAGTCATCAGTGAAATGCCAGGTCTTCGATAATGACCAGGGACATAGTTGAGATACTGCTCGATGGCTATATATACCTGCCATCTAACGTGCATGCCAGTTAAATGTAACGAACACTACTGCTTTAATTCAATACATTCAGCAGTGCAATCTTACTACTTCCAACACTTTGTTGTTTTTAAAAATCAGAGAGCATGACCCTCCACTGAGGGATAATCCAGCTGAACAGATGCTATAGCATTCACTGCATTTACATATTAACAAAGCAAGTGTGGCTCAAACGTGAGGCCAATGTGGAAGTGCAAAAAAGTGCAATACTCTTAATGGCCACTAGACACTGGCTCCAAAAATTGACAATGCAAAGGTTGCCATTTTCAATCAAGACATATTCAGTCAATACATTTTTTTATTTGTGTTGTTATTCTATTAGCAAAAGTCAGTTCTTCTTCTCAGTGATCTGGGGGTCTATCTGGGGAAAAAAGCATAATCGTGTAGATATTAGGCATAGAAAGAGGAATATTTAGGGTTTGGTTAGTTTGATTGACAGGTATGATCTCCAATGAAACAAGCCTGAATTTGCATATGAAATGTGCTGGGAGGAAAGTGGTCAGCCTGTTGTTTCTTGTTTTATCTCTGCCTCTTTATCTGACATCTCAGCTGGAATCAGGTGGATGTGACATGCCAGGATTCAGATGACAGCAGGTGAGAACTAACTGTAAATACAGTCGTAAAAAAGAAATTTAGAATACTGGGTTGTCTCATTTGAAACCTGGGAAACGCTAAAATGTTTGGTTCCTGGGCATTGATTGGTTGTCAGTGGAAACTTAGAGTGTTTGAATGTTAGCAAGCAGATTAGCCTAAAGTGTTAGCTCAAAGTGTAGGATAGATAGACTGTATATAGAAATGGACGTAGCCACTGGGGATCAAAAATCAGGCTAATGTGGATGGAAGTGCAAAAAAGTGCAGTACCCCAAATGGTCAGTAGATGCTAACTCCAAAAGATCAATTTAAAAATGGTCGTTTTCAATTATGAAATAGTGACCACATTTTAGTAGATATTAGGCTTCAAAAACAAAACATCAACAAAACAAATCAAACATTTAGGGGTGTGGTTAGTTTGACAGTCTAGTCATATTGGAGACCAGACCTGAACTCGAGTCTCATACACATTGGGCAGTGTCTTTGGGTTCAAGGGTCAGACCCCCCTCCTCACTCGTCAATGGTCAATTTCAGCTCCAAACAACCAATATGGCGATGTTCAAATGCCAAACTCCTAGCTTCAGTCCACAAATCAACGGGTGATGTGGCGTTAGCTTCATCCATTCTGTATATATACTAGACTGAACACTGTTGCCCTCTTTTGGTAAAACAGGTTTGCCGTCCTTTAATACAGCTTTTACTGCATACGTCATGTCTGCACGTATTTCAAAATAAAAGCCCTGTTAAGAAATGAAGGGCTTCTGTCCACCAGAACTGCTAGAGGGCACTGTTAGGCAAAGTGGAAACACAATTGAGAAACTTTAACGTTTTGATCCACTCTAGATACTGTTTGAAGCTTCAAAACAAGGCCTTGTACTAAAATGTGACAAATCCTACTTCATATTAAGACTTGTTACATTCTGCAATTGAGTTAAATAAAGGCCATGCTCACTCTTGGAGTATATAGTTAAATACATTAAGATTTTTTTAAGCCTCCAAGAAACCAGACTCTGATCAATTTCCATTTTGGACATTTTTTAACATTACACACTGGGTCTCTGTGTCGCTCATTATCAATAGCTTAACTAACGATTCCACATTAAGAACCAATCTTTTTCCATTGCAAATTAACACTGTGTCGCACTTTATTATTCGCACAACCCAACCATTATCTCCCAGGAGAATCAATCTGAAAAATGTGGCCTCTATGCTCTTGTGGTTTTTCTTCAGATCATATAAACACAAAGGTGGTTGGACAACATGCCTCCACAACTCTGAGAGAACATAAAGGCTCATTTATGCTTCCTTTATGTAAAAAAAAAAAAGAAATACGTCAGTTTCAAATGATGTAACTGTCCACATACTTTCATGCTCTTTATGTCGGCTGTGGACATTGTGGAATATCTGCATTAGGAGGCAACTCCAAGTCAAAGGTGGGCAAAAGTAGTAGCAAAGTAACATCATACTGTATATGGATTTCAAATATATCAGAAACGAATAACTGCTTCTCAAAAAGATCTGACATTTAAAAAAATATATTTGCGTCTTCCTTGAACCACTGGCTATAACATTTTAATATTATTGTCCATAATATATATGCGACAAATTCTTGTAATATTGTTTCATCTTGTACATGTGCATTACCTTTCACAAAATTGGGACAAATAAGGATAAAATACAGACAGATGTATGGATATGAAGCTTTGTCTAAATTTAATAATTTCCTGTAAATGATCAATAAAGTATCTATCTATCTATCTATCTATCTATCTATCTATCTATCTATCTATCTATCGTAACCTAGCCCTTAGGACCTCATCTGTCATGGATGTCATCTTTGCACAATAGATTTCACCAGACTTTCATATTAATCCTTCTAAAGTAACAAATTCTTGAGCCTTGGGTCCATTACCGTTCAACTGCCTCCATTATCTGATTAACTGTTCATCTTTATTACCACAGACTATATGTAGAAATGAACAAAGCACCTGCTGGTTTGTGAACTTTTGAAGTCAGGAGATCGGCACTGAAACTTTGTCATGTTTTTTTTTTTTTTTTTGTGAAGTGACCATAGGCCTATTTGTATAAGAAGGAAGTGAGGAGGTGGGTCTGACCTTTGAACCTGAGGTCACTGCCCAATGTGTCTGAGATTTGAGCTCAATGCTGCTCTCATTGGAGACCAGAACTCATTTTGAAGCTTGATATCTACTTGATTATGATCGAATTTGATAATTTTTTAAATCTTAGTATTTGAATGACGCCATGTTGATTTTTTTGAAGCCAGAAGTGACCATATTTGGAGATGAAGGGAGGAGTAAGGAGGCGGGTTGGACCCTTGAGCCCTAGTTCATTGCCCAATGTATATGAGACTCGAGTTAAGGTTTAATTTCATTGGGGATCAGAGCTGTCAATCAAACAAACTACACCTCTAATGTCTGTGTTTTTGAAGCCTAATATCCACATAATAAATGATTTTCAGATGAACCATCAGATCACAGAGAAGAAGAGATGACTCTATCTAATGGCATCAGAATGACTTGTGGAAAAAAGATGTATTGAGTATTTTGGGATTGAATATAATGTCTGAACAGAAGTCAAGTGGAGCCAGCATCTAGTGGTCAGCAGGAGTATTGCACTTCTGCATTGGCCCCACTTGCTTCATCCATTTCTATACAGTGTATGTGTATTACTTAACAACAAGCGCTCACTCCCAGTAGGGCATTTACTGTATGTCTTTGCTACATTTCAATAAACAGATGATACGATATGAAGGTTACTGAACTGAGAAAACACAGTATGTTATTGTTCTCCACTGCTAAATGCTGCCCTCAGAGGATCCTTTTTATCTTACTTTAAATCCTAACGACTTTATGACCTGCTCTATCGCTGCGCCCATTTCACCTAAAGGCAGCAGCAAGAGGTCAAACCTATTATATCACCCTGATGATGTCACCCACAGTGATTCAGCTGAAATGCTTACAGGCTTTGTAAACACAAAATAAATACACAGAGATGTCGAGGTTGTGAGGATAAATGTTCTCTCTGTATCACATTAACAGGTGATGAAATAAAATGAAACAAAAGAAAAATACACAAAAATAAAATAAAATAGTCAGAGCTGGTAATCCTTAGATCCTCGGACTGTGTTTGTCATGAACATATGACGCTGCCCTCCAGGCACAGAAACATTTCACACACTGTGACACACTGTAACCTCACCTTCATTACACTGATCTCCTGCTCTTGTAAAGTTTCTAAGACATACAAACCACCAGAGGGGAGACATACCAGAGAAAATCTTTTACTATATTGATGGATAGTTCAAGCAATACAAGTTTAAAATGAGCTACAGGACAAAATACTGTCCAACTATGCACTAAATCATGGCAATAATAGGTCATTTTATTTTTGCATAACCAAAACAATCCAATTATAATTAAATAAATATTATAAAATCTGTTTTTAAACTAGATTATTTCTCTACTTTAAATGTCTAAATAGCTGTGACTGCTACGAGAATCAAATATAACAGCTGATGAGTAATCGCCCCACTAAACATGACTACCCTGGCAAATAAATTACCATCCTTATCAAATAATGACATGATTATCATAATTAGTCAGCAGACAAATACATCGAAATAGTTACAAAAATAACATTAATTTCCCTCAAGTCAATCAGCAATGTGTGTCTTTCAAATGAAAACCCTGCTGAGAAGAGACAGGATTAACCTACAGACTGTATGTAAGAGCCCATTCTCATTGGTGGGACCTGTGTGGAAAAGGTCAACAACTTCCTCTTTCTGGGAGTCCACACTGAGGAGAAGCTGACCTGGAATATGAACACGACACAGCTGCTAGAGGAGGCACAAAAAAAGACTCCACCACCATTTTTACTGCTCCACCATGGAGAGCATCCTCACATACTGCTTATGTACGTGGTTTGCCAGCTGCACAGTGGAAAGAGGGTCACCAAAATGGCTGAGAAGGTCATTGGGTGCCCTCTGCTCACACTGGAGGACCTTCATGGCTCTTACTGCGTCAGGAGAGACAACACTATTCTGAAGGACTCCTATCACCCGGGTCGCTTCCTGTTTGAGCTCCTGTCATCGGGCAGATGGTACAGGGCCATCAGAACCAGGACAAACAGACTGAAAAACAACTTTTATCCAACTGCTGTAGGAGCCCTGAACAATATGCGCAATGTGCAATACACCGATGTCTTTTGCAGTGAGTGGCCTGCACCTTTCTTTTCGTTGCACTTGTAATGATGATAAATCTGAATCTGAATCTGAGATGGATATAGTCAGTGTGGCCCTTTAACAAATCACATCAGAATGACTTGTGGGGAAAAAAATTACCGAGTATTTCATGAATGAAAATTATGATTTTTGAATTCAAGTCAATTGGAGTTTTTTGGAGCCTAGTGGCCATCAGTGGTATTGCACTTTTTTGCAGTGGCAGTGGGTTCACTTTGAAATAGCCTGTTGACCTCCCTTTACTTGTTGATGATGATAAAAGTAAAAATCTGCAGTCACTATTACAAAATGGACTGTAATTATTTTTTATTAATTCTGTCTTTATATTTGCAAACAGTTTTTCTTTTCTTTTAGTTTATTTTCAAGCATAAACCATGATAAAATTACCCCAAAATCTGCCTTCAAGCAGCTTTCCTTAAGGAATTACAGGATACCCAGGACTGAACTTTAGCGTACTTTAAAACATCAAGACGTATAAAAAGCCACCGCGGGTGTCTTTCGGCTTTAGATCATTGCAAATCCAACAGATGTAAAGTGTGTAATGAGCAACATTTCCCAAAATAATTCCCTATCTGAAGAAAACAACAGCAATCTCGACATGGTTTCCAATGCCCACCGGTGTGACTCACCAACACACACACACACACACACACACACACACAAACCTTAGCCTACACCGCGTGGGTACAGCTGAGGTCACATCACCCTTGCAATCAGTGTAATTGAGTACAGTGAATAAAAACATCAACTGAATCTTTGGTTCAACATCATGAATTCATATCTGTCTATCTGTTACCTGACTGAACCAAATACATATGAACAACACTGGAGCTGCTGCTGACACACACCAGCTTCTGTTTTGTTATCTTCAGCACTGCAGTCATTTGAGTTCAAGCTGTATTAAGTGGTTTTTGTTCACACGGCAGAACGACTCCAAAACAACAACAAAACAATACGCTTTGGTACATTTAAAGAAGATCATATGACTATTATGGTAAGAACCATCTGCCTATCCAAAGGTCCTAGTTCTCACCATCAGTTTTCATTTTAAGATCCTGTGTATTTTTATCTCTTTTTCTTGTCTCCACTGCATCATTATCAGCAATGGACAAAGTCACTGTGACGTCACCTGTTGCTTTGTGGACTTGCAATTTGAAGGGTTTGGTGTTTGGAGCCAGAAGTGACCATATTTGGATATGAAGGGAGGAGTCTACTGCTCATTCATTTTCAGATGGACCACCAGATCCCTGAGAGTTGACTCTAGATATTGACATCACCTGTAGGGAAAAATATAGTTAAGATAAGATCACACTTTTCTAATCTCTGAAGGGACTGCTTTTTGAGACCCGCTTGCTTCGTCCATTTCTATATACTGTAAACGATTAAGACAGAAACAGCCAATTACTGTACAGCAGCGTAATGTGTCGTAGTTTTCTGGAGGAGGGACGTTATGATATGGTGTGCCTGCATATCTTTCACAGTAAAAGTCCAGTTAAAAGAAAAGAATGGTTTCAGCCCACTAAAGCCCTGGTAGTGGGCTTTTATGTTGAAGTGCAATGGTTTGACCCACTCTTGACTCTGTTTAATGCATCAAAATATCTCTTATCAAAGATCTCCTAGAAACTTGTGATCACCAAAAATAATTATGAATAATAAATAAATGTATTAAATAACTAATTAAAGGGTGGAGAGAGAGGGTGGGCGTGATGGAAATGGTTCGCGGCCCGGCAGTTTGAATGTGCACAGAACTCAGCACCTTGATGCACTGCAACGAAAGTCTAAAAAATCAACAAATATTTAATTTACCGTATTTTCCGGACTATAAGCCGCTACTTTTTCCGACACTTTGAACCCTGCGGCTTAAACACCGATGTGGCTCATGTATCCGGGGCACGAAGCTCGTTAGCTTTTCACAAGCTAGCAAGCTCCGTGCTGCCGATACATTTAGCGTCGTCACATCAGACCTGGTCAGAGTGGACCACATGAAACTGTTCGAAAAAATTCAATAGTGGCTTATAGACAGGTGCGCTCAATAGTCCAGAAAATACGGTAATTAAGATTTTTACATGCATTTTAAACATGT
>OOFC01013311.1:0-14363 GCA_900323345.1 Pseudochromis fuscus | reverse complement strand
TGTGTGGTAATAGCAACAAAGAGCAACTGAGAATGTGTTGTCATGGTAACCTTGTTGGTAGCCCACTCACAAGCTTGTATGTCGGTAAGCGTTAAACTGTGAGGGAGAAAAAAAAACATGGTTGCAGAGTGAGGCAGTGTGTGATTGGTCACACCCCCTTGTCTTTGTGTGGTGCAAGGCATTGTGGGTAGCCCTCGACTGAATGCTCATTTGTGTGTGTGTGAGCTGGGCTCCAAAGGAGTTGAATGAGTGTGTGTGCGCGTGCATGTCGAGGCGCGTGTGAAAACGGAGGACGATGTATGTGAGGGGAGGGGGAGGAGCAGAGTGTGTATGTGTGTGTGTGTGAGAGAGAGAGAGAGAGAGAGAGAGCGAGAGGATGAGCTAGTGTGTGTTTGCGTGAGAGAGGGAGAGAGAGATCTGCGCAAACATCAGAAGCTACAGGCCAAAGCTTTTCAGCTGGATCCTAATTTTAATAAGGGAGTGGATTACTGTCAGCTAAGGTACGAATCTGCCTAACAGTCTGTCTCTCGGTCTCTCATTCTGTCTCTCTGTCTGTCTCCCTGTCTGTCTCGCTCTTTCATTAGCTAGCCTGTTAGCAGTAAGTGCTAGGAAGCATTAGTAGCAGCACTAGCGTCACAGGTTTCCAGAGAGAAAAAAGACAGGCAGTGTGAGAATGAAATGAGTGATCGAAGGACAGATGCAAACACACTGCAGGAGAGAGAGATAACGGAGGTTTACAGAAAGCATGAGAAATGGTGGGACGGAGGATGAGGGAAATAGAGAGTGAGAGAGGGAAGGAGGGAGAGCATGACAAAAGGAGGGGGTGTGGTTTAGTGCTGTGGACAAAGGAGGCTGGCTGATTGTTTACTACCACTGCAGTGAGAGAGACATGGACAAGCAGTATTCCTACATTTAGCCTCTGTTACTCTGTCTCTCCACCCTCACCCCTCCACACATCTGCTCCCGCTTTCATCAGCTCCCACTCACTGCTCACAACAGTTGCTGTTGGGTTCCTTCCTCGCTGTGGCTCCTGTTTCTCTGTGTTTGGACAGTGTGGTAGTAATGGAGGGAACAGGGTTGGAAGCTAACGACAGCTGCTACAAAATGGCCCTTCTCTAGCTTCACTGATTTTATTACCACGACTAAACCAGAAACACTGCAAAGAAAATTACTAGTAAAGCTCAACAGCTGATGCTTTCACTCAGTGACATGTGTTCATACTGTGTGTGTGTGTGTGTGTGTGTGTGTGTGCTGTGAGATCTGCCTGCCTGCTAACTTTGGTCTGGTAGTGGTCAGTAGCTTGTCTTCAGCCATGCTAGCAGCTGTGAGACTATAATTAGGGACATCAGTGTTTTGAACTACATGCTAACATCAGCATGCTAACACTCACAATGACAGTGTTAACATGCAGGCGCAGTTGTGTTTATATTTTTATATTATTTGTTAGCATGCTAACATCTGCTAATTAGCACTGCATACACAGTACAGCTGAGGCTGATAGCGAGGTCACCAAGGGCCTGACAGACTTCACTTCAGATCTGATCAGTCCCAGTATCTTGTCCTGCTACAGTTTTTTGTTTTTTCTTTATGATGTTCTCCAATCACAGTAATTAATGTGGTGAACAGTGTTAGCACTGAGACATCACTACAAATAACCCAAATTGCAATAACAGGTGTGATGATATAAACAAGTAGTTTTATGTGTAGCAAAATGAAATGTCACAGTCAGATGCAGTAGTTATAGTTGTGCTAATATAATCAGCTAAAGTAGTACTAACAGCAGAGGTACTGGTCCTGAAGATGTTGAGAATAACTGTTGTGGCATTTTTAGTAAAGAACAAAAAGCAGCTGTGGTATTATCAGTAATTACACCATAACAGTGATGGTAGTAAAATCAATACCTGCAAACACAGCACAGCTGTTAGTAGTGGTAGTAGTTAGGGTCGTTGTGGATGTTCTTGTCTAATCTGTTAGTTTGACATCCCAGTGAAAAGTTTACCTGGTTAGATATAATGGACTCATCAGGTAGTATTAGAGTAACAGACAGCCCAACCCAGTAGTTTTTTAATAGTTGTTCAGACCAGCCACACTTGAAATTGTGCATTGATATCACCATATTTAACTCATATTACATCTCTCTTTTCATGATGGACAGCTTTTCATCCCACACATTCATTGTTACTGTTGTTCACTTGTGAAGGGACAGAAGTAGCCGTGCAACAAATTAAGGTTAACCCAGCTGTAGCATAACACAGCTCTCAATGTTGACTCATTAAATTCAGAAAGTTGCAGATATCATTGAACATTTCTGTAAGAATCAGCTACAGTGGAAGACAAACCACATGTTTATTACAGTAGGACTGGGTGTTAACAGTCTACACAGTGTGAGGGCAGCACAAGGTTGTTTAACTGATCATGTGATTCAGACAAGAAAGACGGATACTTCATTCAGACACATTTCAGCTGATGTCAACTGCTACTGACACAAAAACAAAAAAATCAGTTGCCATCATATTGTTTACTTGCCTCTAAACTCTATTGAGCGTGTGCAGCTCTCAGCAGAGATAGGGATGTACGGAGATGCCTCACTCCATTGGGAAAACACGTCTGGTGACAATTAAATTTGTTGGCAACTATTTTTATTGTTGAGTTTTGTCGATAGTATCGACTGATTGTTGTACCCCTATTGTGTGTGTGTCATACTAAACTGTGTCACACATACAAGTAGAAATCACTATAAAACTAAGGCAACCTGTGTAAACAAAAGACACGTTTTCAGTCTCATTTGTCTATTTTGAAGAAGGATATTGTTTACCTAATGTGAGGGAATTTGTCCTGTCTTGGTGTAGTCACAGGACATCTTGAATGTCATAGTTCAAGATGGTTCAATATTCATGGTCTGGGTCAGTCCAAGGTTTGGTTTTGATAACATGTGAATTACTGATGTTCTGTTGTGTCTATCAAAGGGACACCGTGGCCCGGTGTAACTCAAACTACCTCCAGTTCTTGGAGGAATATGTCATCATGTATGAGGAGGTGCAGGACATCCAGACAGAGTAATAACCTCCAAACTGAGATACTGCTCACAATCAGATTGTAATACCAGTGTCAACTTGTGTTGTTGTGTTGCTCAAGTGCTCAATAAATATTATTGGCTCGTACAGTCACAGTCTCCAGAGGACTTCTTGTCGAACCAGTTCAACTGAAGGAACAACAACATTTCCATCACACCTAATATCTCACCAATGTGAAAACATAATCATCCCTCTAATCCTAATATCTTGTTGTGCTGCAACCAGTTGCTCCTGGAGAAAATGAGAGAGATCAGTCACTTTAGGGAGGCTCACTGTTCTTCTCCATTAGTGGATCATATCTCTGACTGTGGATCTGTGGAGTCCTGGAGGTAACTGTGGAACCTGAACCCATCTGATGTACTCCAGGCTTCTTGTCCATCTCTTCTGCAATGCTAGTCAAAACTGTCATTAAACAATGATTTGATTGATTGATGTAGCTGCAACTAGTTTACCATGTGGTTTAGTTTGTTGTATTTTGTTGTTAAAGGGCCAGATACTATTTCACATACACAGTTAGCATTAGATGCCCTTTTTGCTACACAGTTGTCCTAGTGAGTCTGTTTTACATAGACAGTATGGACACATCGCTACCAATGTATGAGCAATTTACACTGCGTTTTTGAAGTTCAATGGAAATGTGATTAAACATAAGTTAAGGTATTTACAGTTTTACTATTAATATGTTGGGGGGTGTTTTTGTTTTTTTGCAGCTCTTTTTTTTGCAGAGGTTCTGGGCTCTTGAGTTTTCTATCAATGTTGAGACTAAACATTGTGCCAAGAGTAATTTAAAACCTTTGTTTTATGTTGTGTTTGAAGATCTGACAGTTTTGTAAGATATGCACACAAAACTAATATTTAGAGGGTTTGATTTGAAGTTAAAGACTAAGAGAAGTCAACTTGTTGGGGCAACCAGCACCTTTAAAAATAAATAAATAAATAA
The DNA here is from genome assembly GCA_900323345.1 of Pseudochromis fuscus. Taxonomy (NCBI): domain Eukaryota; kingdom Metazoa; phylum Chordata; class Actinopteri; family Pseudochromidae; genus Pseudochromis; species Pseudochromis fuscus. The sequence goes on along the minus strand of OOFC01013311.1, from coordinate 10,349 downwards.
ATGAATACTTTCTGGAAAAGACAACAGATGGTAACACTGATCATACCAACACACTCTTAGTACCACTGTGGGACCATGACATGTGGTTGTAAAAAGTTTGTAAAAGTAACTTGTCAAGGCTTTTAAATGAGATGACGTAGTAGAAAGAAAGAAAGCTGTATGTCTTCACTGTTTTCAGTAGTAGTCAGGATGATGTGAACAAACTTTACAGGCATGTCTGCAGTGTTTATAAGACAGTGTTAATAAGACGGTGTTAATAAGACAGTGTTTATAAGACAGTGGATGTAACCATTCTGACACGCTGTATTTTCAAAAGGATCCTGGCACTTGGCTGAATGTTTATTGGGAACCTTGCACAGAAGAGGGTCATTTATTGATGTTGTCTGTCAGTGTGAGGAGTTAAAAAGTGAAAATAAAGTGTAGAAGATAATGAGACTCAAGAAATTAATCACAGAGAAAACAGCTGGATTGTTTACTTTAAAAAAAGTGCCCACAGAAGAATCAGAAAGTGGATGTATTCGAGTGTGAATGCATAAATGTGCTAACCTCTCTTTATGACTTGCTTTAGTCCCTGCACCACCCATACCCCCACCTGCTAAATTATCATATATAGACATAGTCAGCTTCTAGTGTGTTTCTTCTAGTGTGTTTCTTTACAGTAATGCTTCTAGAAAGGAGGAAACTGGATTCACACTGAAGGAAATAAATGAAAATAATTTCTGATCTCAGTCTGGCCACCATGACCTGAGCTGTGCTACAGCTGCACTGACAGGCTGCCACCTGTGCTACAGCTGTACAGCACACAAAGATCTGTATTACTGTGTGATAGAAGAGAAGCAGGATACTTTGACTCTCACCAAGTACTCACAACTGCTGAGAGTGTGTCCTGTGTTGTGACTTGTAAGCCCACTTGTCCTTTGTGGATGGTTTTCTCAGTGAGTGTGTTCACATTTGATTTAACCGTGTGTGTCTGGTGATCCGATCACAAGTGGACAGCTGAGATGCATATGTATTAACATCTGTATTAAATATGTGTCTCCAAACCGTCCTGTTGACCACACGTGTTTGGATATCACCATGGCAACATTGGGGGCAGACACGTTATATGTTACAAATACGTTATCATGTCAATCACCAGAAGAGCACCGACAGTCAGCAATGTTGCATACAAGCACAGAGCAAGATGAAGGAGAACGCCATTATGTTTTTACTGGGGACACATTAGCATTCATGTTACAAAGAATACGTATGAGGCCACATGTGTCCCAGACCACCTCCACATGTGGTTTGAGTGATCAGATCTCAGTGGGTCTTGGTCATCATTTTGTATTTAGTGTTGTCCACTTGTGATCTGATAAGCTGAGACTCATCTAACAACCCAAGTGTGAACAGGGCTAGTGAACTCACCTTGTGGTCACAGCGGCCACTTAGATACCATCTGAGTTTTCATGAGATTCATCACATCACTGTACAAATGTTTGGACTCCTGATTTATTTTCCAGATCATCTGATTAAATGAGCAGTAGACCTAGAGTGACTGTCATCTGAATACCTAATAATACAGATATGTTGTGTCCTGCTTGTGCAAATGTTAGTGAAGATAAGACATGTGAGTGTTACACTTCCAGAGGTGTCTGTGCTTATTTTAATGCAGGTGAACAGTGTATTTCTTATCCTCTTGTTGGACTAACTTGTGTTGTAACAGTGATTGTGTTTAGTGATGAAGGTTGGTATTCAGCTACTGTGTGACTCTAAGAGGATGCTACTTTGCTGGCAGCAAGACTACATTGTCTTTAACTGGTAGGGATCTAATAACAGTCCCACCTTAGACAGTAATTTATTCACCGTGATTTGTCCAGACACCGATTCACATCTGAGATTATGACCAAATGTCTGAGCTCTGTTTTCCAGAGGGCACATTTCATTAGAGGTAGATGGTAACTAACTGAACCAGAGGACTTGTTATTTTCCAAGATTATTTCTCAATTTTGTGGTAAATTTTCTACTTAAAATTTCCATCAGTATTAATATTATGAAGTATCCCACAATACTGAGAAATCCTGTGTGTCAAAGCACTTATATAACACATTCAGTTGTTTGTTAGCTTTAGTCTTTTCTTCTTTAGTTTTATGTCACTTGGTAAATCTCAGACTTAAGGGTTTAGTTTGCTTCTGTTACTTGTCAGGTGCTTTTGTCTGTGTGGGTCTCTAAAAGTATGATTATTGTTTTTATAAAAGTCATATTTTCTGTTAGTATAGTGCTGGTTTGTTGCCTTGAACACACAGGTTCCAGTCTGTGCTTAAGAAGCAGTCTTTAAGTATTTCTCCTTCACACACACTCTGTACATTAAGACTGACTGGTTGATTTGGCCAGTGTTGACCGCTGCTTGAAGACCAGCACATTGTCAATGTCCTGAACCTTTACAGGACAGTTTGGCACTGTCTCCCACACAGCAGCTCTTAATGAGCCTATATTTTAATGATGCTACTGGTGTTGACCAACACCTCTGTTCTTATAGTTTGCTAGCTGGCTCATTTAGTAGATGTAAAAAGTGGCAACAGAACACACACTTCACAACAGAGACGTAATGTTGCTGTTGAAGTTAACATCGCATTTGCCAAATTGTCCAAAGTTAAGTGATCGGCATCACCACCATCAGCTACAGCTAAACACCAACTCCTACAGGTGACCTGTCTGGTAAATATGAATTGTTACACCACCATGAGCATTGACTAGAATTAGCACTGTTGTTCCCCAAATCTATCTGTGCATAGATTTTAGGTGTTTTTTACTAGAGTTTGGCAAGAAAATATTTTTGTATCAAAAGCAGTGAGTTTTGCTTCAAGTTAAAGTTGAGAGATGTATGATCCATCGTTTAATTTTAAATTGAATGTGCAAGAAAACGTGTCAAACACGTGGCAGATACTTGTCAATTATCAGCACATTGTTTGAATATTTGTCATCTCATTGATGATGTAGTTCAGTCATGTTTCATTGTGTCTTTCCACAGCTTCTTCAGTCAGTTCTTCTTTCTGACTGCAGTCTATTCATCTTTACTTTTGGCTTTGACTTGAAGGCCTGTTTTTATCAAGCTTATGAAATTACAGACTGCTTATACTGCTGCATACTACTGATGCTGATGAGTAATAAAAGACAATGTCTGTCAAAGAAATCTATAAGGACATAGACCCAATTTCCACCTGTACTGATGTATAATCTGTCTATATAATGTTATCTAGACATATAGATCTAGGTATAAATGTAGCAAAGCAACAAGTAATGGGAAAGAGTGGTCTGATTATTTTGGAGTGGCTTGGCAGATGATTCATCCTTCTGCTTACACTTACACACATTGACTACACTCTAGACTCATTTGTGAACTACAACTTCACAGGCAAGATGAACAGGTCAGCAGTTCACTTCCTGCTATCTCATACTACATATACTGCTCTTTGCTGGTGTTTACTTTGTATACACCACATATCAACATCACTTCAGGAAACTCTCTCCACATGTCCTTCATCACATTTAATGTTTTGCAATGTTTGAAATCTTTGACCTCCAGGCATGAGGTCAATCCAGTAAGACATTTTTGTTGTCATTGTTTACAACAGTGAAATTTTGTTTTGTAAGCAGTAAACTAAGAACCCAAACACAACAACAAGTAACAACAATTAGTACGTACAACATATACATTTAGTGAGGTAGTCAGTCGTGCTTTGAGGTAAACAGTTCCTAAGTCTGTTAGTCCAGGTTTTGATGGTCCAATGTGTCTTCCTAGATGGTTTGGGATCAGACAGAGAGTGACCTGGGTAGGTTTTGTCCCTGCTGATGTTCCTGGTTTTCCTCTGTAGGTGACCAGGCTACAGGTCCAGGAGTGCTGCTCCCATGATTGTCTGTGCTGTCTTCACCACCCGGACTAGTCCTTCCTTTTGTCTGCCGAGCACCTGACGTACACACAGTGACAGACCTACAGTACTTCTGTAGAGGTTTAGGGATAGGGAGAGGTTGAAGATGTCCATGACTATGGCTGTTAGCTGGTCAGCACATGACATCAGTGTGCAGCCCAACACTGTCTCTGGTGCTGCTGCTTTAGGGGTGTTGATTCTCCTCAGAGTGGATTTCACCTGGTGGTGTTGTAGAGTGAGTTTATGCTCCTCCTCTGTGGACCAGGTCATTTGGGCCCCGACTCCACTGTTGTGTGTTTCAAAGTGTGTAAAGAACAGGTAAGGGGGCCTGGTAGTGTGCTGTGGGGTGCCTCTCTGATGCCTCTCTGCAGGTCTCTCCAGGCATTATTGTAGACCAGCACCGTCTCCTGCTGCAATCCCAGCATCATCCATGCAGGTGTTCAACTGGGTGTTTATAGCACTGTGCAGTACCTCCAGTGCTAGCTTAGCATTAGCATGTGGTGGTATGTAGACAGCTGTGATTAGGGTGGCAGAAAACTCCCTCAGCAGGTAAAATGATCTGCACGTTGGTCTACCTGGGAGTTAGAAAGGAGGAGAGTCACGCTGAACGATTAATTGAATTTAAATCTAAATCATGATTTGAAATGTTGTGATTAGCCAATCACAAAGGCTGAAGATAAGGAGAATACCTTATGCAGCAGGTCTCACTCAGGGTAACACTCTGATGTCTTTCTGTGATGCAGTCAGACTAGTACAATACAATGCAGGGCTCCTCTGTGCTCCACAATCTGAAGTGGTCCAGGTACAACAGGCCTAGACCTCACTGTGTCCTCTTTAAGTTTAACAGTCGATATAAGTTCAAACCACAAACTCCTGTCAGGCACACGGGACAGACTGTTTCCTACAGACCATGATTATTATTCAAAGGCAACCCGGCAATCACACCGGGTTGCCGTGGAAACAGTGAACAGACACATGAGAAATGATGAGCAAAAAGTTTGTAAATGGGACCCCAGAAATGAGGGGGACTGGTTGAACTGTGGCAAGAAAACATCTGTGTAGAATAACATTAGAAACATGTCAGAGGTGCAGCAATATTGTAGGGCTGCAGCTATCGATTATTGTAGTAATTGAGTATTCTATCAATATTTCTATCGAGTAATAGTATAAGAAATGCTTATAAAGAAATACTAGCAGAATCCCTGACTATCGAACACTTCCTGTTAATGTGGTATTTTAAGCTGGAAGTGCTTCGGCGAAAAGAAAACTCACTGAACTGACTGTTCAGTGAGGGCTAACGTGCTGTTTCGCGTTTTAACCAAAAATACAAAAACCCAAAACGTGCTCTCTGACGTCTTCCGTTTTTATCAGCTGGTTCTTCTGCCCAATTGCGTTTGCGCGACGGCAACTCTACTTGGACAAACTGCCACTTCTTCTTCTTCTGTTTGTTTTACAGTGGTTGGAACTTTGTTGCTCATTGCCGCCACCTAGCTAATCTTCTGGAAAAACACTACTCTGTGATCAAATGCCGCTTCAATTCGAAGCTTTTTTTGCCTTGAGGATTTTTCCTAATCGAGTTATTGGAGTTACTCGAGGAATGGTTTCAGCCCTACAGTATTGTATCAGGCAAAATAAAATGTCAAGATAACATATTACTTTATTTATCCCACACCGGGGAAATGCTTTAAATTCTTTTTTGTTAAATACATATGTCAGTGTGCAACAGTAATGATGAAGAGAGACTGGAGCATCACCTCTGAACATTTCATTTATTCTGCAGTTTATCCTTCTGTGGCTCAGAAGTTATATGTTGGTATTTTGCATTTTTAGGTCAATGTGTGATATAATGTGTAACATCTATGTTCTGCTTTTGTTATTCAGTGAACATGTTTTTGATCACTATTTTGTGGTGTGTCAATTTCTAAGTTAAACATTAGACATCAGTTAAGTTGTGTAATCATATCTAGATTATTTTTTTCACTGAACCATCAGTGAGTGACCTTCATTCAATCCTTTAAATGTCAGCTTTAAATGTAGTGTTTAAAAAAGGTGTGTTAGAATTGTTCAATACAATATTTTTGAGTCTGGTCCAGAAAAAAAGTGGTAACCCAGTAACTGAGATGAAGCTTGACTTAACAAAATAAATCATGATTCAAATCGCAAAGAGATATTTTCCCCAAATCACTCCGATCAGCAGAGACTCAGCCGCACTGGTCTGTACAGATTAGCCTGTAGCCTTTAGCCTTTAGCCTGTAGCCTGTAGCCCGTAGCCCTTAGCCTTTAGCCTTTAGCCTAGGTTGGAGGTCACTCCTCTTGCTCTTCTTGTGCATCTTCTTCCTCCGCTGCCACTGATGCCTCTTTGATGGGATGGTGATAACACTGCCGGCCTCTCAGTCACAGGTTCTCCAGTGGGATAGAGTCCACGTTATCATGTGTGTAGTTGTAGCAGTTCAGCTCTTCCATAATGTGTCTGAGCCACAAGCACAACAAGAAGTAACCATAACATAAGAAAAAAATAAAATATCCACGTGCCACCATCTTGAAGTCAGTAGAAATAGAGAAGTTTGTATTTGAGAATATTCCACCTCCTCATCTTGAAAAGCACCGTGGTTGTTTTTACCTTTTATTCATATATGAACCTGCTAAATGATGAAGTTTGTGCAGTGACCTTTGCCTGAATCTGAGCACATACAACAATCCTGCATCTCTCTGCATTCATCCTGCTACATCCATCAGCTGTGACGTCCTCCTCAGTGTGTGAGTGTCACTGGCAGCTATACAGCCCTCACCATAACAGAGGCACCACCATGTCACCATGACACATTAGATGCTGTTTTCTAGTTTCACCATACAGTTCTTATCCTATAATTTTGGTAGAAGTGGATTATTGCTCCTCCTGTATCACGATGCAAACTGCAGCCTGGTTTTCCTGTCACAGGTTTGCAGGCTGATGATGGTTGTGTCGTCAGGAAACTTTATGATGATGTTGGAGCTGTGTGTGGATGGACAGTCGCTGGTGAGGAGGGTGTACCACTGCTGAGAGTCAGGGTGGAGGATGTGATGTCGCCAAGCCTCACTGCAGCCTGTGTAACAGGAAGTATGGAGTCCAGGTGCAGAGGGCGCTGCTGAGTCTGAGGTCCTGGAGCTTGGTGACGAGGTGAAAGGTCACAATGATGTTTAATGCTGAACTATAATCATGTGTGCTCCTCTTCTCCAGGGGGTGAGGGTGGAGGTGTCATCAGTGGACCTGCAGGGGGTCCAGGGAGTGTGGGAGGGAGGAGGTGATGTAGGTGTTGGCTTGCTGCTCAAAGCACATCATGATGATGGACGTCAGTGCCACAGGGCTCAAGCTTCAGCTCTGTCACTTTTTTTTTGATGAACTACCAAAAGTTCTAACTGCTATGACTGGACCAGACTCAAAAATCTTCTATTGAACAATTCTAACACATTGAACTTATAAAGGTACGCATCACATCCAGTAGGTTTATTATATATTTGAAATCTGAAATAAGAAAATAAAGGGACCTCAGCTTCCTGTAAACAAGCTCTAAACAGGAAGGTCCCTCATGGATGGTTCAGAAAAATCATCTAAATGTCTGCATCTCATTAACAGAACATTACTGATGTCCAGTGTTTGACTTATAAATTGATATAACAGAAAAAGTATTCACTGAATAACAAAAAGAAGATTACAGATGTTACACGATGTATCACACACTCAGCTAAAAATACTGAAACCAACATTTAACTTCAGAGCCACAAATGGATGAATTGCAGAGTAAATAAAATCTTAAACTGTTCAGCAGTGATGCTCCTGTTCCTCTTCATCCTTACTGTTGCACACTGACATATGTACGTCAACAGGAGTTTACCATTTGTAGGCATCAACTGTTAAACTTCATTCATTTACAGAGGACACAGTGAGGTTTGGATACAGTCAGCGTACAGCTCTGCTCAGGCTGAAGTGTGTGCAGGAGGAAATCCCAAACCTTTCATCCAGCAGCACCACACTGTCTCCTGTTGCTCGTCTGTTTCCTCCAACCTGAATCACTCCCATATCACTGAGATGCTGTCCTACTTGGCAGTTACCTTGTGGAGCGTTACTGTTTGTGCTGAGACAGAGGCATCACACTCAGTTGGCATACACACAGTTACCTGGACCACTTCAGACTGTGGAGCTCTGCATTGTGTTGACTAGTCTGACTGTGTCACAGAAGGACAGCAGAGTCTTACCCTGAGTGAGACGTGCTGCATAATGTATGAGGTGATGAACGTCTCAAATCCTGGTTTGGATTTAAATTCAATGAACAGATCAGTGATATTATAGTAACAAAGTGGCTCTGCTCAATATTTGATGTGTGGACTCATGCTCACACTGTTGTAGTGTTGCTGTTGCTTGGTTAGCTAATAATTTGAGACCCTTTGTAGTGAGTCTTGCACAATCAATCATCAATCTCCTAAAGGTGTTTCCAGTTTAACTTGTAGAAATTTAGGCTTGTTACAAGGACTCACATCTTCCTGGAGAAATGGTCCAGCTCTTTCCAGGAGGACAAGAATCCATTACCGTATTTTCCGACGCTTTGAACCCTGCGGCTTAAACACTGGTGTGGCTCATGTATCGACGGCACGAAGCTCGTTAGCGTTTTTCAAGCTAGCAAGCTCCGTGCCACCGATACATTTAGCCTCGTCACATCAGACCCGGTCAGAGTGGACCACATGAAACTGTTGGAATAAATTCAATAGCGGCTTATAGACAGGAGCTCAATAGTCCAGAAAATATGGTAGTTTCCTATCCTCTATTTTTTGTTTGTTTAGTTTTTTTTAAAAAACAGGTTATTAAAGTATGCCTGTTGTCTTCTTCATTGTCCCATATAAAAGCTAATGCAGTATCTAGCTGTAATATAACACATTACTATGGAAGTGTTTTGCTTTCACACCGGAAAAAAACACCATCACGTTAAAACATGAAACTGATTGTGTTAAAATGTTACGATGAAGTGAGGAAGAGGATGAATGAATGGAGAAATTCTGATAAAGTTCAGTACTGTATGTGTGCAGGAAGTCCGACTGTGTGGAGGTTGAGTCATAGCGTCATGTTACCATAGTTACAAGCTAAATGATTTCTGTTGTGTGCAAGCAGTTTCTGTATAAATGGAGCAGTGAATTCAAGACTCGTAGTTTGGTTTGATGCAGTCCTGAGATAATCGCTGGTTATTTGACCTCAGGGGTCTGCAAACTTTAACAGATGCTTCACTGTAGCAGGAGTCACAGCACACAGCGCCTGCATGGACATGAAAGTGTAACCCACTGTGTTCAATAACTTCACAGCCTCACCATGTCTCAACCCAAGCATGAAATAGAAAATTAAATAAAGAGTCTTTAAAATGAGACGTGTTTCTCCGTTCATTCATCCTTTCACATCGTTTCCTGTCCACCTGTGATGTGATCACCCGAGATGCATCGGAAAACCAAATGTGAACAGGGCCTAAAGGCTTTGAGGACACATACTCCTGGTGTTTCCATAATGAAATCATATGAGAGGTAAACACGTTGACAATCTGTACAGAGGAGGAGGAGGAGGTGCAGAGACTTATAGAGACATGGGAATATTATACTACTTAATACAACTCTGCTATGTCCACGGCGGCTGTGATACGGCTGATTTTGCATCCTGCCATGAACACCCTCATTAACTGTAGCACTTGATCCAGGTGGACCATGACACAATGAGTGATACTAAATTAGTAATGAAACAGATTGATGTCTGAAGTCAGTTAGTTATTTTCTACACCTGCTTTGTCCACACTTGGGTCGCAGGGGTCTGCTGGAGCCTATCCCAGCTGTCATCGAGCAGGAGGCGGGGTCACCCTGGACAGGTTGCCAGCCTATCACAGGGCTAACACAGATGTCTGAAGTCTATATATATACACTACAGGCCAAAAGTTTGGACACACCTTCTCATTCAATGCGTTGTCTTTATTTCCATGACTATCTACATTGTAGAGTAAAGTAAAGTAATGATGGTCACTGGTTTTTCTTTAGTTAGCTGATTGGTTCTTGCCATAATATGTATTTTAACAGTTGTCCAATAGGACTTAACCTGACTTCTGCACAACACAACTGATGGTCCCAACCCCATTGATAAAGTAAGAAACTCCACTAATGAACCTGATCAGTCACAGCTGTGAAGTGGAAACATTTCAGGTGACGACCTCTTGAAGTTCATGGAGAGAATAACAAGAGTGAGCAAAGTAGTAATCAGACCAAACGGAGGCTGTTTGAAGAAACTAGAATATAAAACATGTTTTCACTTATTTCACCTTTTTTACTTCAGTACATAACTCCACGTGTGTTCATTCATAGTTTTGATGCCTTCAGTGAAAATCTACAATGTAAATAGTCATTAACATAAAGAAAACACATTGAAGGAGAAGGTGTGTC